>OY992540.1:117836140-118102911 GCA_963921195.1 Pegoplata infirma
CGTCTATATGGGGTCCCAATGTAAGAATACTACAGTACCCCAATATGTGGGGTATGCACATAAGTAGGTGCGTACATTTTTGTTGGAGCACTATCAATTTTGATTTTTTCGTGGTACGTTCGAATCCAAAAGTATTTTTTTTAAACTTACCCGTGTTTTTTCTCTTCTAGTTTAGCATTTATTTGGATTTTGCCGAAATACAATATTTTTTATCAGATGGCAACCCTTTGAGTCCTCTTTCCCATAAACAAGTTTCAGGACAATCAGTGGATGCCTAAAGAACTACTTTTATATTTTAGTTTTCAAAGGCTTTAACATTTAAAATTGTTTCTTAATTTCGATTTACACCTGCATGTTTATTATACAATCAACACTCTTAAACCACCTAAAGAATTCTAGTATGTAAATTCTAAGCACTTTCTTACTTATATGCTTTCGTTTGGCTTACTTATACTTCTAAGCTTTCAGCACTAGCAAGCCAAAACTGCCAAATTCATTCATAGATAAAAGCGATTTATTTCTTCTTTTCCTTTTTACTTTTTCTTTTTTTTTTATACAAACAACACCAAGTCATTTTTTTACCCTTCATTTGCTTTTACAGGGTATACATTAGTGTGGTTCATATATGGGACTTTTTTTTTTTTTTTGGATTTTTGTATGGGGCACCCGGAATATATATTAAGCACCATGAAAAACTGACCCGTGATTTTTTTCAAATTTTTTCATTAACATTTAGGGGTCGCTACCGGGCCCTAAACTTTGGGTCATAAAAAAAAATTTTTCACACAATGAAAAAAAAAAATTTCGTTTTTTTTTATATTTTTTTTTTTATTATAATTTAACTTCATTAGCTTATTAACGGCAAAAGATTTCATTTTGGTGGGACAAGTTTTTCAGTTCCAAAATTGACCATGAAAAAAAAATTGAGGCTG
Source organism: Pegoplata infirma (assembly GCA_963921195.1). NCBI lineage: Eukaryota > Metazoa > Arthropoda > Insecta > Diptera > Anthomyiidae > Pegoplata > Pegoplata infirma. The sequence continues at coordinate 117,837,073 of OY992540.1, forward strand.
GTTGGGGTCTTACTCTAAAATTTTTTTAAAAATTTTTTTTTTTAGTTTTGATAAGCTTACGCTATAGGTCTTTAGTCCCTCTTGATACTACATTCTTCGTAAAAATTTTTGTTCTTTCCGAAACATCATTAACATGCGGCGAAAATCAAACGGATATTAAAAAAAAAAAAAACATATTTTCAATGTAAATTTTGGAAATTATATACTTTTCCGACCATATCGAATTTTTGTTTGCCGTTAATAAGCTGGATTAGCTTATCAAATTATAATTAAAAATTAAAAAAAAAAAAAAATAGATTTTTTTCACCGTTTTTTTTTTTTTTTTTTTTTTTAATATCCGTTTGATTTTCGGCGCATGTTAATGATGTTTCGGAAAGAACAAAAATTTTTACAAAGAATGTATTATCAAGAGGGACTAAAGACCTATAACGTAAGCTTATCAAAACTAAAAAAAAAAAATTTTAAAAAAATTTTAGAGTAAGACCCCAACCAGCCTCAATTTTTTTTTTCATGGTCAATTTTGGAACTGAAAAACTTGTCCCAACAAAATGAAATCTTTTGCCGTTAATAAGCTAATGAAGTTAAACTATAATAAAAAAAAAAATATAAAAAAAACGAAATTTTTTTTTTTTCATTGTGTGAAATTTTTTTTTTTTATATCCCAAAGTTCAGGGCCCGGTAGCGACCCCTAAACCTTAATATAAAAATTTGAAAAAAATCACGTGTCATTTTTTCACGGTGCTTAATATATATTCCGGGTGCCCCATTCAAAAATCCAACTTTTGTTTTTATGAACCACCCTAGTATACATCAGTTTTTCATACCGTTTGTAAGAATTAAAAAAAAAAATTTAAAAATAATACAATTTCAAAGAAATTTTTAAAAATTATAACAAAATAAGTATTTTTTTGTTAAATTTTAACTAAAATTAAAATGGTATTCTTGTAATTTTACTTTTATTTTGCTGATTTTTAAGTAGTAAAATGGGTTTGCTACACTTAAAAAAATTCCATGGGTAAAATACACGAAAAACTTCGCCCATTGTACGAAATAATTCGTGATTTTGCCGGATCGAAATATTTCGTAATATTTACCTATGGTATTCTGTAAATAGCACTAATTGTTGTTTAATTAATGTTCACCAAATAAATACGAAGATATTTCGTGAAATTATTAAATATTAAGTATAAATACAAAGTTCGTGGAAATACAAATTACTTTTTTTTGTAAATACGAATTTAGTGCCTCTGTTCTGTCTTTCACAACTTTTCAATTTACATGAAATTTTCCGAATGACATGAAATCGAATTTATTGTTTTGTTGTTTTCATTCAAAGTTGAAATTGAATAATTAAAATTTAAAAAATTATAAATTATATTTATGTGAAACAAAACAAAAAAAAAAAAAAAAAATTGGAAATGAAATCTAGAACACCAAAAAAATTCCGAAATTTTCACTTTCACATTTTTTTGTGAATTACTTTTTTTGGAACAGCCGCCTTGTTTATTTTTACGGAAATATTTCGTAAAGTTACGTAATATTTCGTAAAAAAAAAAAAATATTTTTGTACATAATACAAAGTTTTTTGTTTTTGTAAATACGAATTAAGGACTCTGTTCTGTCTTTTACAACTTTTTAAATCACATGAAAATTTCCGAATCACATGAAATCAATTATGTTGATTACGTTTTCATTCGAAGTTGAAATCGAATTATTAAAATTTAAAAAATTATAAGAAAAAAAGTGCCTTCGTTTTACTTTCATCAAATTTTATTTATGTGAAACAAAACAAAAAAAATTCGGATGTGAAATCTAGAACACCAAAAAAAAATTCGGAGATTTTCATTTTCACATTTTTTATGTGAATTGTTTTTTGTTTTGGACAGCGGCCTAAGTTTATTTTTACGAAAATATTTCGTGATGATACAAAAAATTCAGTTTAAAAATGAAACATTTAATAGAAAACAAAATTTTTGTTAAGCCCCTGTTTCGTTTTTTATCTCTTTCCAATTTACCTGAAATTTTGCGAATATATATGAAATCGAATTCAGTTTATAGTTTCATTCAAAGTTCTAATCGAATAACAACAAGTGGAAAAGTTAAATTCGACTTTGCCGAATCTATGAATAATACCCTCTACAACAATGGTTCCCAACCTTTGATTCTCGCCCCACTGGGGGGCAATTTGAATGTTTCATGGGGGCAACGAGCAAATTTTTAAGATTTTATTTTGTTAAATAAACTAAAAAAATATTATTTTAGGTGAATTATTCAGTTGATTGTTGAAAACTTTTTCTAAAAACTTTGTTTAAACGATGATTTTAACATCAAGTTTGCTTAACCACAATTAAATTTTGAGTTTTAAAGCAAATTTGAAAAATTTACAAATTTTTCTTGAGTGTAAGGGGGACATTGTAGTTTTTTTAACTTAAAAGTGAGGCATGACGCAAAAAAGGTTGGGAACCATTGCTCTACAATGCCTTTTTTAAAAAGATAGTACATTTTTTAACGTAAAAAAAATAACAATTTTGAGTAGAAATATTTTATTTTGATTAGAAAACTCTTTTTTTGTCATTAAAAAAAAAAAAAATTACTAATTTTTTTTTTTTGAGTGGAAAACTTTTTTTGAGTGTAATGTTTTTTTACTGTAAAAATATTTCTGAGTGAATGCACATACGTATGTACACAAAATATTGTCATTTTTGTTAAAAAAAAGAAAAAAAATTTTTGAATGTAAAATTTATTTGAGTGTAAAATTTCTTTTTGGTGTAAAATTTTTTTCGAGTGCAATTTTTAAATTACTAATGCTTTTAAGACTGAACAAGTTTAAAAAGCATTGCTTTAAAACTAAACAAGTTCGAAAAGCATTGCTAAGTTACCATCAATGCTTTTAAAACTTGTTTACCACATTTCATTTATGATGAACCCAATCTGAAATTCGGGGTTTTGCTTATAACTTTTGAACCACTGAACCGATTGAGCTGAAATTCCATACCAAATAGGCCTGGGGAACGGCGCAGATACATGCCACGCTTAAAAAGTCTCATTATTGTCTTTCGAAAGTTATAGGATTTTTTATCTCGTAAATTCGCGGAAAACCCTTGCCGAAATTTACTCTTTTGCTCATAACTTTTGAACCACTGGACCGATTTGGCTGACCAATTTTTGATGACCAACATATATGCCAAACTTCAGTAGCCTCTTTAAAGTCTTTCAAAAGTTAGCGTGTTTTCTACGGACAGACAGACGGACGGACGGACATCGCTAGATCCACTTAAAATCGATCGAGGATCATGAATATATATACTTTATGGGGTCCTAGACCAATATTTCGAGGTGTTACAAACGGAATGACAAACTTATATATACCCTCTATCACTAGAGTGGAGGGTATAAAAACATATGAAATTATTGTGTATGTTTTTTATACAAATTAAAGATCTAACGAAATATGGATCTAATCGGTCCATGTTTGAACTTGGTACCCATTATCCGGAAAACACTGGAGTAGGATATCATATGGTTGGTCATGACCGACTGTAACTATATACTACACCACTCTGTGGCACAGGGTATAATGAGTTTGTGCTGATGTTTATAACTAATCGAAAAATTGGTTCTAGACCCACTTTCAAGTATACCGATCGACTCAGAATCACTTTTTGAGTTGATTTAGCGATGTCCGTCGGTCTGTCCATCCGTCCGTCCATGTAAACGTTTTGCGCACGATACAGGTCGCAATTTTTAATAGATTTGTCTTGAATTTGAAACTTAAGCTTCTTTTGACCCAATCGGTCCATGTGTTGACCGAGCCCCCATACAAACGTCTCCATTAAATTTGGTTCAGTTGACCCTAACAACCATATTTTAATAAGTATCCTTTCAAAATTTGTATTGTTTTTTGTATTCAGAAATCATCGTTCCGAGTTTCAAAGGAATCGGGCCAGTTCTTCTTGTAGCTCCCATACAAACCACCCTCCCGATATCAACATAAATCTCTAAAATTTCTTGAAAAAAGAATATATTTGATTAAAATTTTGTTTGCGTGTGTTTAAAATATGCTTCAATAACCCAAAAATCTGATTATAATCTGACCATTTTTGGACTTAGGGCCCGTGTGAAAATTTGTCCCGATATTACTTTGCCGGCAACAAATTAAAGTCAATTTCACTCAAATTTGGTTTGTGATTGTTTTCTACACTTGTTAATGATTTGACAAAAGATAGACCCAATCGGTCCATGTTTAGACTTGGTACCCATTTTCCGGGAAACACTGGTGTAGGGTATTATATGGTCGGTCTTGACCGACTATAATTTTCTTACTTGTTTTCTTATTTGTTTTAATTCTTAAATTCATTCTTGGTTTTGTGAAATTTTTGTTTTTACGAAAAACAAAATCCGTAAAATAATTGTATGACTAGATTTTTGAGTTTAGTGGTCTATAGTACTAACAAAAATTAAATATACACGTTTCGTTCGCGGAGATTTTTTTTTATTTTGTAATCAAGTGTAATTGAGAAAATTTGAAAAAAATGTATTTGCAAATTCTCAAGAGTTGTGGAGCTGATATTTGATTCGGCACAGTCGACTACATCATTGTTTACTTTAGTTTGGGTACTAGCGTACGCACATTACAGTGGGATGAAAATATTATTAAACAAAACAATTGTTTTGAATTTCCGAACATTTTTGAATTAAGTTTCAACATATTCGAGCATTTTGGTGGTCACAAATAGATGTCAAAAAAAAAAAAATTAATGCAATATTTTGTTAATATTAGGTTTCCACGATGTTAAGGTTGTACTACTCAGAATTGTTTTTTTAATCCTTGTAAATAGATTTTTTTTTTAAATTCCTAATTTTGAAATTTATTTCCAGTCAAAATTATTCGTACATACCTCACTTGTGTCTGGTGTGGAAAGCAATGTTGTTTAATATTTTCTGTTGTGCCGAAACTTTTTCTTTTTAAAAAATGATATAAAACAGAAAATCAATGGCCCTTACCACAAGAAAACAAAAAGTCTATTTTAACAAAAGTTTTATTTTAAATTTCAAATTTTCAATACATTTTTTGAAAGTCGATTTTAAAAAAAAAAACAATTTGTATGGAAATAAAATTAAAAGCTCATTTTAAATTTATTTTATTTTCTTGTGGTAAAGCTGAATTATTTTCACTGCACTAGATAAACTTGTGGATAGAAAATAAACGAGGAAAAACATGCAAAAAATCGTTTTCATTTCACTATTATTACCACCTTATCGTTTGTTCAGTCAATGTATTTTGTAGTTTTATTTTCTTGCATTTTTACAACATACTCGTATTCGTACTCTATTCATTCATTTATTCACTTCCATTGAACACCTTTTATTGTTTATTTTTTGCTTTTTTTTTGCTTTTTTATTTTCAACACTCAACTTGTTCAATTGAATTTGCTTACATGAAGTATTGCTCAGCATACCAATTCTTGACCATTTGAATATGAGATAATATAGTTTAGATTTTACAATTTGGTTTAAATAGAATTTATAAAAAACCAAGTAAAAAAGTTAAATTCGGCCTTGCCGAATGTAGTGATACGGTATCACTGATACCCTCCACAATTTCAAAAAGATTATTGCAAAAAACTTTATTTAAAGGAAATTACTTGTGGGGAAAAAAAATGGAAAAAAAAATTCCGCAAAAAAAAAAAAATTAAAAAAATGTGTTCGTACTTGTTTAAATACCATTTGGTGTTCAATTATGTTCACATATGTCAACCAGCAGCCGAATTAAAGCATTTTGTATTTTTAGGTTATGTTGGATGTACTAAAATTTTGGAGGTGTCCTTGCATTTTCGTCCATAACTTTTGAACCGCTTTATAATGTATTTATTACACATATCTAATCATTTAATACATATCTCTAATAATTAATTTATCGTTGAATCAGCTGTTTCATATATTTTAGAATCAGCTGTGTTATTTATTTTTTTATTAGTAAATAAGCAATATTTTATTTATGTATGTATAAGCATATAATTGCATGTAAAATACATAGAATAAGGATTAGATTTAAGTACCGTTATTTTAGTTCATAAGAAGACAAATTTTGTAATAAAGGATTATTCTAATACGAAACTTAGCTGAGCAATTGGCTCTTTGTTTTCTTTTAAATAAAACCACCAGCACTCCAAGTAGTACTTTGCCTTGGCGCTTGTTAGTGCCGGCATCAACAGCAGTGCCAGTGGCGTTTCAAACGCCGGCCAACAAAAATTCAAAGCCTCAAAATAGGGAACACTATCTCTATTTATTTAAATGACCACCAGTCATTACAGCTGAACCGATATCGCTCAAATGTAATACCAAACTTCTCGGGAGAACTTCCAATAAATATGTTAAGTTTCAGTCATCTCCGTGTAATATTTTGGCCGTGATCACCATTTCCACAGACATACAGACGGATAGACGGACAGACGGGCAGACGGACAGACGGACATCGCTAGAATGTCTTAAAATCCATCAGGGATCATGAATATATGTACTTTATGGGATCCCAGACCGATATTTCAATGAGCTACAAACGGAATGACAAACTTATATATACCCTCTATCATTAGAGTGGAGGGTATAAAAACAAAAGTGGCCGGATTTTTAATAAATTGACTTTTTTAAAAAATGGAAAATTTTTAGTCGATAGCCCATGCAAAACTATACAAGCATGTACATTTGTGAGATAATGGTGCATTCCGCTTTAATTTGATACATATTTAAACAAGGCAACTCGGCACAAATTTGTCCATGTTTCCAATATTTGACCACTCCTCCTTACCCCAGTTTTTGAAGAATTGAAAAACCAAAAACGCAATTTTCTTAGTTACATATAGGGCTATTCATATAACCTATTCAGAAATTCACGGGACACATGTTTTTCTGTAGCGGGACATTTGGTGTGGAATGCCTTATATCCATCTAACAAAAAATTAGTTTTAAATATAATAATTCCTAAAGTCATGTTTTTCTTAAGCGAAATGTTTGGCGTGCAATACCTCATATATATACTTAAAAATGTGGGGTTTCAATACATAGTATAACACTTTAATTAAAAAGGATTAAACTTTTAAAACCAATAAAATGCCCCCTCGAACGCAACAATTTTAAAATTTAATAATTATTCAAATTCATTTCGCTCCCTCTTTAACTAAACTGTATTTAGATTTTTTTCCACTAATTTATTTCTTTAAGGATTATATCTCATTGAATCATTTTTATATAAAAAGAAATTAGTATATGTATACAAAGAGACCTTTCTTATTAGCATAAGAAAAGAATTTTAAAAAATTTCAAAAGGTTTCAAAAAATTTCCAAAAAATTTCACAAAATTGTCAGTCAAAATTCAGACATTTCTGAAAACTAAGAAATCTAAAAAAACACATGTTTGGAAACATTCGGGAAAATTTCAGTAAAAAGTAAAATCAAGAAAAATTAAAAAGGTTGAGAAAAATTAAAAAAAAAAATTTAGAAATTTTTAAAAAAAATTAAAAAATTTTTGAGAAAGATTATTCTAGCTCAAGGTCATATTTCTTTTACTAATCGTTACGATGATATTGTCAAAGTAACAATTTTCAAGAAACTTTTTATAAAGTTGTTTGTTTTAAATTGATTGGTTTGGTCATTTTGCAAGACTTACTCGGCAAACAACTTTATAAAAAGTTTCTTGAAAATTGTTACTTTGACAATATCATCGTAACGATTAGTAAAAGAAATATGACCTTGAGCTAGAATAATCTTTCTCAAAAATAGAATTTTAAAGGTCGAATAATAAATAATTTTTATTAATTTAAAAATTAAAACAGAATTTAAAAATTAAGAAAATCAGAAAAATTTTAAAACATTAATTTAAAAAAAATCAGAAAAATATAAAATAAATATAAAAAATCTTTAAACACAGAAAAATTCTCTCTATTTATAGCAACAAGTTAATTTGTTTTTTTTTTTTTTTTTGATATTCCCCATATTTTCCTTTATATAATGTATGTATTTGTTTTGTAGCATATGCACACATATGTGTTTAAATAATTTTTTCCATACTTTTTTTCTCATAAACTCCTCCAAGCTTATTTAATATTCAAGTAGGTGTTCATTGATGTTTTTGTTCTCACATTTCTTTTTTTTAAAGATTTATTTAAAATCTCATACTTATCAAAACCTTATTCACAAAATGATTTAAAATAATATTTTGTGGTTTGTTTGTACGAATATATATGGGGGTTTTCGTGTCAACTGACACAACTTTTGAAACCGATGTCTTCCGATCGGGATGAAATTTGCACAAAGGTTAGTCCTATTGGATAGTAGTTCAGACACAATTTTTCAACGAGATCGGTCAAGAACTCTCTGAGTTAGAGGGGGTCGAAATTTGACGTTTTGGCCAAAGAGGTGTTGATTCTCATCCATGTAACTTCTTACCTATTGTTTTTAGCAAAATGTGTCCCAAAGAGTTTAGATAGCTATTTCTTCAGTCTTTCGAAAAAAAAATATAAAAAAAATAAAAAAATTTTTTTTGATTTTTTTTCTTAAAAATCCAAAACTTTTTTGACTTTTTCCTCAAATTGGGCCTTTTTTTTTTTTTTTTTTTTTTGATTCAAAAGAAAGCTTAGGTGATTTCCTTTAAGAGCTGTGGGGTCGCTTAGTGGGATGCGAGTGGGATATCTATGAAAAATTTTTTTTTTTTAACTTTGGAACACAAAAAACGGTTCTTCAATTTGCACTATTAGGCGTGGGATAGCTAACCAGTTTTCGATTTCGACCCGCGATACCCTCTAATTTTTTTAAGGTTCGAAAAAGAAAGCACGAGCCAAAAAATGGGGGCGGTGGGGAGGGGCCATATGGCCCCTCATTGGGGTCAAAGTTGGGCGTAAAGATGTAAAAATCCTCAAAAAGCCCCAAAACTCCCCTAGAAACGTCCCTGGAGGGGTGCAATGTGAGACCGACCTCCAATAATTTTCTGCCCCCAACATTTTTCTTGAACATACCTTACTCCTATTTCCACTTCCTAAGGGGGCTCCCATAGAAAATGACATTTTTATAAAATTTGCTCCTACCGCTCTAACTGTCCATAGGGTGCCCCTAGAGATGTAAAATGTATGACCGACCCCCAATATTTTTTCAACTCCAACATTTTCTTAGAATATACCTACCCTTTATTTTCAACTCTTAAGGGGGTCCCCATACATTTTTTTTATTTTTTTATTAGTTTTTAAAAATACATGTTTTTATAATGTATGGGAGCCCCTTAGGGAGTGGAGATAGGGTGTTATGATGTTCGGACAAAATGTTGGTAGCTAAAAAATAATGGGGGTTGGTCGTAATTTTTGCCTCTCTAGGAGGCACGGTAGGGGCGGTAGGAGCTGGTTTAATAAAACAAATTTATAAAAAATAAAAGAAATGTATGGGGACCACCTTAAGGGTTAAAGATACATTGTAGGTATGTTTGCAAAAAATGTTGGAATTAATAAAATAATGGAGGTCGGTCATACATTTGGCCCCACTAGGGGCACTTTAGGGTAAGTTAGAATGGTAGGATCAAATTTTTTAAAAATGTTTTGTATGGGAGCCCCCTTAAGAAGTGGAAATAGGGGTAAGGTATGTTCAAGAAAAATGTTGGGGGCAGAAAATTATTGGAGGTCGGTCTCACATTGCACCCCTCCAGGGGCGTTTCTAGGGGAGTTTTGGGGCTTTTTGAGGATTTTTACCTCTTTACGCCCAACTTTGACCCCAATGAGGGGCCATATGGCCCCTCCCCACCGCCCCCATTTTTTGGCTCATGCTTTCTTTTTCGAACCTTAAAAAAATTAGAGGGTATCGCGGGTCGAAATCGAAAACTGGTTAGCTATCCCACGCCTAATAGTGCAAATTGAAGAACCGTTTTTTGTGTTCCAAAGTTAAAAAAAAAAATTTTTCATAAATATCCCACTCGCATCCCACTAAGCGACCCCACAGCTCTTAAAGGAAATCACCTAAGCTTTCTTTTGAATCAAAAAAAAAAAAAAAAAAAAAGGGCCCAATTTGAGGAAAAAGTCCAAAAAGTTTTGGATTTTTAAGAAAAAAAAAAAAAAATTTTATTTTTTTTATATTTTTTTTCGAAAGACTAAAGAAATAGCTATCTAAACTCTTTGGGACACATTTTGCTAAAAACAATAGGTAAGAAGTTACATGGATGAGAATCAACACCTCTTTGGCTAAAATCCCGATCGGAAGACATCGGTTTCAAAAGTTGTGTCAGTTGACACGAAAACCCCCATATATCAAAGATGTGTTAATCCTACACTGATGTATCACAGATGTGTAAGTGCTACACTGAAATAGAGGCTATAAGATTTTGTATCGCTGTTGACAACACTTTGAACGAATTGGTATTTTAACTACAGAAATACAAAAATAAAAAAAATGTTATCCATTACGCTGCCTAGGTCATATTTGTTGTGCTGATGTTTGTAACTACCCATTAGAGATGGGCGCGTGAGTGAATTTTGACTCACGCACGCTCACGCTCACGAAATATTAATTTAAAAAAAAAAGAAAATTAAATTGATAATGGCCATTGGCCAACAAAGTTGGTTGAAATATTTTGAAATAAAGAACAATTAAAAATTAAATATGCTAATATTTTTTATTTAATAATTTTTTAAATGTATGACCTCAAGCCGAACAAAATTAAAAAACAACAAGAAAATTAAATTTTAAAATTTTTTTGTAGGGAAAATTTGGGAATTTTTCTATAGAAAAAATGAATTGAAATCTAATAATTTTTCAATTGAAAAAATTACACAGAATCTATGGCTTTTTTTCTATACGAAAAATGTCTCGGAATCTGAATTTTTTTCTTTTTAAAAGAAGTCTCAAAATCTTTGACTATTTCTTTAGAAAAAATGTCTCCGATTAAGAGATTTCTGAATCTGAGATTATTTTTTTTTTGAAATATGTGTCAGAATCGAAGACTTTTTAATATGAAAAGCTGGTACCTTTTCTATAGGAAAAACATCTTTGACAATAACTTTTTAGGTAGAAACAAGTAGAAAGTTAAATTCGACTTGGCCGAATCTATGAATACCCTCCACAATGCCCTTTTTAAGTTATAGTAAATTTTCTAGAGTGAAAAAATAACATTTTTGATTAGAAATATTTTATTTTGTGTAAAAAAACTTTTTTTTAGATAATTTTTGAAAAAATAAACAAGTAGAAAAGTTAAATTCGACTTGGCCGAATCTATGAATACCCTCCACAATGCCCTTTTAAGGCTGGATTACTCAATGCTCCGTTATAAAATAACTCTCCGTTAAATTTAACTTTTTCATTCAAATTTTGACATAAGGCTCCGTTAAATTGGCAGTTAGCAGCTAACTTTTCATTGAGTAATCCGCCCCAAGTGATAGTAAATTTTACAACTTGAAAAATAACATTTTCAATTAGTTTTTATTTTGTGTAAAAAAACTTTTTTTTTAAGTAATTTTTGAAAAAAAAAAAAAAATTTTTTTTGAGTGTAAAATTTTTTGAGTGTAAAAATTTTTTTTGAGTGATTTTTTTTTTCAGTGTAAAAATATTTTTGAGTGACAAAAATACATTGTAAAATATTTTTTTGACTTACCAATGTTTTTAAAACATGTTTAACGGGTTTTCAACTCATGAATTTAAGGTGAAACTAATCTGAAATTAACGGTTTTGCTAATAACTTTTGAACCATGGACCGATTTCGCTGAAATTCAAATCGAACCAGACCCGCGGAACGAAAAATATATATGCTAAGCTTCAGCATCCTCAGAATTGCCTTTAGAAAGTTATCGTGTTTTTTATCTCGTAAATTCGTGAAAAACCCTTGTCGAAATTCACTATTTTGCTCATAAATTTTGAACCACTGGACCGCTTTTGCTGGGTTGCAATACAAACCTGACCAGGTAAATGCCCAACATATATGCCAAACTTCAGGAGCCTCCGTAAAGTCTTTCAAAAGTTAGCGTGTTTTCAACAGACAGACAGACGGACGGACGGACATCGCTAGATCGTCTTAGAATCGAACGAGGATCATGAATATATATACTTTATGGGGTCTTAGACCAATATTTCGAGGTGTTACACACGGAATGACAAACTTATATATACCCTCTATCACTAGAGTGAAGGGTATAAAAATGACACAGAATCTAAGACTTTTTCTATAAAAAATATACCTCAGAATCTGAGAGTTATAAGAATAATGTCCCAGAATCTAAGAAAATGTCTTAGATTCTGAAATGTTTTTCTATTTGACCAAAAGTCTGAGACTTTTTGCTATAAAAAAAATGTATCCATAGCTGAGACTTTTCCTACAGGAAAAATGTCTCATAAATTAATTTTTTTTTGTAGAAAACATTTCTTAGATTCTCATACTTTTCAATAGGAAATATGTCTCAGAAAATGTTTGACAATCTTGGACATTATTTAGGGAAAAGAGTCTCAAAAACTAACCTTTTTCTATAGGAAAATGACTCAGAATCCGGGAAACTGCATCAAAAAATTTTAGAAAGCATTTAAGGTCTCTGTTCGCATTCACAACTTTTAAATTCACATGAAATTTTCCGAATCACATGAAATCGGATTCGAATTTTTGAAGTAAAATTTAGAACAACAAAAAAAATCGGAAATTTCCATGAACTACTTTTTTGGAAAAGCGGCTAAGGTCTTTAATTTTTATAATCTCAGGTACTTTCTATGCCTGTAACTGCTAATCAAAACCTGAAAATGTTGGTGTAGAAAGAATTTTTCAGTATCTTATAGAATTCTCAAAGAAAAATTTTACATTTTTTTTTTGACATTTACGCATGAATGATATTAAGTGTTGCCAACTTTTCTGTTTTTCATTTAATGAAGCGATTTTTTTGTTTTTTTGACGGTTTTTGGTATTTATTAAGCGGGTTTTTATTTAAATAAAAGTAATCATCACTATTTGTTTGCTTATTTTATGTTTCTTTTTTATTTCTTCTTTTGCTGTTTCATTCTATCAATTAATAAAAAATAAAATACAAAAAAAATGTAGTGTCATAGGGGCTTAAGTCTGGTATTTTTTTGATACGAAGAATTTTTCTAAATATAAGAATTTTCGATGGGAAATTGCCGTTTATATAAGAAAGTGTAGTGCAGAATCTGGAAATTTTTCTATAGAATTTTATAAATTCTAAAAGCTTTTCTGTAGCAAAATGCCTCAAAACCTCAGAATTTTTCTTTTGAGATAATTGCTGTGTTTTTCAAAAAGTGGATTTATTTTCAGATTAGGTTAGGTTAGGTTAGTGAGGATGACGCCAATCCCCAAAACATAAAAGTTTTCGGGAATGACATCCATGGAGGCCAATGTTTGGCCCATTATGATTCCTGCTATTGTTTCCTTCCTTCTCTCCATTCAAACACGTATTTTTACGTTTCCCACTTCGACGCTTTGATGAATGACATTAGTAGCCAAGGGTTTATACCTCGTAGGTCCTGAAGATCCTTAAAGACGTAAGAACCTAAACATTTAAATCTTCTCAATGATAATGCAGGGCATTCACATAAGAAATGGAAGCTGTCTTCGACAGACTCATTGCACCATCTGCAAATGTCGTTTGCCATAACCCCGATTCTTACCATGTGTTTCGCGAGTTTACTGTGCCCCGTGATAAGGTTTATCACTGATCTTATCTGTCTTCTGTCCATATCCAGAATAATTTTGCTGTTACCCTGCAATTTTTCATCCCATAGCATTTTTGACTGTGTGCTATCATTTGATGTCGTCCATCTATTAATCCACTTGTTTCTAGTGTCCAGCTTAATATTGTGAAAAGTAAGGGAGAGTGGTGGAAAAATTCCCTCAACGGCGAGCTCATGTGGAAGGCTTGCGACTGCCTTCGCAAGCACATCCGCTTTCTCATTACCTTTAATATCCTTGTGACCAGGTACCCAGCACAGTCGTATATTATGCTGCTCCCTGAGAACTTGTAGTTCTCTGTGGCAGCGGCTGACTACCTTGGAGTTGATATTATCCGTAGATAACGCCTTTAAAGCCGCTTAGATGTCGATGAAGAAAGAAATATATCGCTGTAGAATATTGGCCTCATCGAGATTAGCTCAGCTGCCTTGGCGATCGCATAGACCTCGGCCTGAAAAATGCTACAATCATTCTCCAAGCGGTAAGATTCATCAATACCTAACTCAGAGCAGTGCACACTACTTCCTGTGCCTGTCCCTGTTTTTGAACCATCCGTAAAAACGTTTATCTGAGAAAAATCAACATTATTTTCAGATTAATCTTATTTTGTTTGAAAAAATATTTTAACACACCCAAACCAATTTGGAATGTTTTTTTCCGTATTCTACAATAAATTTTTCTAATTATAATCTTCTTATAATCCGAAAACATAATAAAAAAAATTTGGAAAATGAAAAATGTTATAAATAAATCAAAATTAATCCAAAGTGGACTTAATAAATCCTAAAATTTAATTGGATTAATTGTGATTTATTTATAACTTTTTTAATTTTCCAAATTTTTTTATAATTTTTTCGGATTATAATTGCTAATTTATCGTAGATTACGGAAAAAAAATATTCCAAATTTGTTTTGGCATGTTAAAATATTTATTTTATACTAAATAAGATTAATCCGGAAATAAATCCACTTATTGAAAAACACAGCAAATGTCTCAGAATCATAAACTTTCTCTTTAAGCAAACGACTCAGAAAAATTTTAAAATCCGAAAAAATTTTGGAAATAAACATGTCTCAAATCTGATATGTTTTCTTTTGAAAAATTGTTTGTCAGAAAAAGCCTTTAGAATCTCAGAAGAGTTTTATCTAAATATAAAATACTTTCTTAAGTTCTAATACCTTTGGAAATGTTTCTAAAGGAAAAATCATTATTAGCAAGAGGTAAATAGTAAAAAACCTCAACATATGATTCTAATCCGACTGAGGTTCTCAGCAAAAAAATTTTTGAGTAAAACATAAATTCAAAAAACTCGAAGTGAAATATCCAACAGATTCTTATAGATTTTACTCTCCTGAATAAAAATCTGTCATCCAATTTTTTGTAGCATGTACTGTTTTCGAGATATTCGCATTCGAGATTTTCGCGTGGAAAAATTTTCAAACACGGATATCACGAAAACGAAAAGAAAAATTTGGATTGCAGTTTTAGAGTCAGAAGTTCCACTTTGTATGTAATCAAGTCATATTTTTAGGACAATCTGTTACAATCGACCACCAGAAATGCAAAATTATTGTTTTTTTTTTACTTTTTAACAGCACACACAAACAAAAGTAAATTGAACTGAAAAAACTTTTAAAACAAACGTTTTTCCAAATCTATTTATTTATTTTATTCGACCTTTTTATTTATATATTAATAAATTAAAATACTTGAGCTCGAGGCCTTTTTTAAAATTTTTTTTTTACTAATTCTTAATTTTATTCTTTGCCGATATTTCGTCCTTCTTTGAAGAACATCATCTGGGCTTTTAAATTAGAAAATTTACGCACAAAAAACAGTAAATAATTCTAGTTGTGTTGAATCACCATTGTCTAATTATCAAATTTAGACAACTGTATAAATCAGTCAATATTTTAGTTTCATTGAAAACCAAACGATAAAACATTTAAGACAACGTTGTTTTTTTTATTTTTAGTACCAAAGTCTGCTGATGATTCCTTTAGTGGGGATGAAACTGATCAGTACAGATATACTATGAGATGAGTAACTTTTTTAAAGCAATAAATTAAAAATACTCTATTATGACAATATCATATATAGAAATATTTTTGGGCCTCGAACTAGAATAAAACTCTAATCGAATATATATACATTTAAGACAACTTTAAATAAAAACTTTTTGAATAACACTGTGGAACAAATTCAAGTTAGCAAAAGTTAGGTCAATTCTGAGAGTGATGGTGAAAATAGAGGCTGTATTAGAAGACCCGTATCGCGGCTTTTGTTAATGTTAGTTCGAATTTTTTTTAATCGACCTTCGAACTTTGCAGTCAAATGCCGATTTTCAGCATATTGTTTATATTGTTCATATTGTTTATAACTCGTCGACTAATTGATATTTTTTCAATCTGCAAACAATTAAATTTTAAAAAAATTAAATTGATTTAGAAAATTTTTGTGGTGCTTATGGAGCAAAATATTTTCAAAAAGAATGAAATAACTTTTCCAACATTTTGCTTCATAAACACCACAAAAATTTTCTACATCAATTTTTTAAATTTACTTGTTGGACAGGTCTCTAGCAATAATTTGGCTTTTACAGATTGAAAAATATCAATTAGTTGACGAGTTATAGCCAAAAAAAAACATATAACCAATATGCTGAAAATCGGCATTTGACTTCAAAGTTCGAAGGTCGATTAAAAAAAATTTCGAACTAACATAAACAAACGCTGTGATACGGGTCTTCTAATTTAGCCTCTATTTTCACCCTTCACTGTCAGAATCGACCTAACTTTTGCTAACCTAAATTTGTTAAACAGTGTAACCGTAAAAAGTTACTGTAAAACTTTTCTGGGTGCAATATCTCGAATATCTCAAAAACAGTAACTGCTAAAAAAAATTGGATGGCAGAGTTGGATTCAGGAGAGAAAAATCTATAAGAATCAATTGGATACTTCACTGGGAGGTTTATTTTGTCGAACAGTGTAATTATTTAGCAATAACTCGAAACTAGGATTTTCGTGTTAACAATTTTTAAAGTTCAAAATAAAGAGGAGTGAAATGTCATTAGCCAGTTTTGATACTATTTTAACACATCCTAAACTTGCTTGTATCGACTAAGACTTGTGCTGTATCGACTTAAAATCGTTTGAAGAAAAACTTAGTTTTCTTTTACTTTGTAGAAAACTAAATATACTGCTTGTCTAAATAAAGGGTATACCTAATCATGAATACTTGAATTGGTAATTTATTTTCCACCCCCCCCCCCCCGCTCTTCTTTTTTTAAGAATATTTGAATTCATTACCACTTTAACACATCAAACAATACCCAATTCGTAAAACACTTCAAAAAGTTTCTATGACATTTTCAAATAAAATCCTAAATCAAAAGTATTTATTTGTTTGTTGTATGTTTGTATGTACATATATCTTTTAGAATCTATAATCTGGATATATAAAAAAATAAGTAAGATTTTGTATTTATATTGACGTGGTCACGAAATGTGTTGACATTAGACGTGCTTGATGAGTTCATGGTTAAGAATATTATGATGATGTTTAAATATCATCTTCATCGCCTTCTTCACATCATACATACGTACATAAGCGAAACGAGCGAAATAAACCCACACATTCACCGGAACTATAGTTGTTTTTATTAACCAGGATGAAACTAAAAATGATATACTTGAGAATGTCTTTATCTTATGGCAGCTGAAAAGAGTGGCAATATTTAGTTTGATGGCATCATAACAAAGATGCTAAAAGATGTAAAAGGAGAAAAAAAAAAAAAAATGAAAACCAAAAAATACTCAACTAGAAAAACTG
This sequence comes from Pegoplata infirma, assembly GCA_963921195.1. Taxonomy (NCBI): domain Eukaryota; kingdom Metazoa; phylum Arthropoda; class Insecta; order Diptera; family Anthomyiidae; genus Pegoplata; species Pegoplata infirma. The sequence goes on from OY992540.1 coordinate 117,854,598, forward strand.
TGTAAATATAATCACGGAATGTTGTAAAATGTAGTGAAGTGAATATAAAGAATGAGTGAGGAACGGCAAAGAATATTGAAAAAAAAAGTATAAAATTATAAGACAGTGGTTAGGTGGTTAGAAATCAAATCATCTGACAACACGGATAATCCGGTTTTTAATAAAACTTAAAATGAATCGAGTAAAACCCAAAACTATAAGATACCACACAATTATCCTTGCCACACTTGATCGACAGAATTAAAAATATCTTGTGCACCCACTTTGAAGAGACTATATTGATAGCTTCTTCCTTTTAAAGATTGACAGTCATTTTCTATGGCATTAATCAATGCAGAAATTCTAAAGGCCAAGGTTGGAAAAAGTGTTGCCAACGTTGGTAAAATACCCGATTTACAAGTAATACTGTACAGTAGGGTGGAGCAATTTTTTGAGAAAAAGAAAGCAGAAACAAAAAAAAATTTTTTTACCCACCAAAAAAATTTTTTACTCTACACGGTGAGCCTTAGCGATGTTCAGGTTGAACTTTAGCGTCGACGAAAAGTGTAAGCGCAGTTCGATTTCTACAAGATTAAATGTCACAAAACTGTTAACAGCGAAATCGTAGCTGCTCGCATTCGCGAATAACGCGAAATTAGTGTTTTTGTATTTTTTAAAATATTGACATTGAAGTTTTTTAAATATTTTCAAAAACTGAGGATACAGTTTTAATTATACTTATTTAAGGGTCACAAAACAGTAAGCATCAAAATCCTATCTTCTTTAGTTCGCGAGAAATCGCGAAATTAATTTTTTGCTGTTTTTGTTTTTGTTTTTTATCTTTAGATAAGTTTCTTAAAAATTTCGTAAAAACATGGTATGCAGTTTTACTTGTGCTTGATCAAACGTCACACAGCTGTTGACATCGAAATTGTATGTGTTAAATTTCGCGAGATATCGCGTAATTTATATTTTTTTTATTATTTATTTATTTTTTAAAACCGGTTCTTTAGATATAATAAAAATTGGTATGCAGTTTGATTTCAGCATGTTGGAAGAAATTAAAACTGCCCACAAAAAAATTATAGCTGTTCACTTTTGCGAGAAAAAACGAAAAACAGCTTTTTGGGGGTATTTTTTTGTTTTGATTAATAAAAGAAGTTTCTTTAACATTGTTGAAAAACACGAAATGCAGTTTGATTTGCTATTGATTGAAGGTGATAAGGTGGTTAACATTAAAATTCTAGGTGCTAAAGTCACCGAGATATCACAAAAAAAAACTCGCTAAACTACTATTTATTCATTACTTTGTGTTATTTTTGGTCTGTAAAAATATTTACTTCAATTAACGACAAAAATGTGGTATGCAGTTTGAATTCGAGGTTATTAAAGTTAACAAAACTGCAAGCATAAAAATTATAGATGATCAATTTCCCGAGAAATTGGGAAATTACTGTTCAAGCTTTTATATTAATTAATTTATTTTTTCTTTAGTGTATAAAATAAAGGTAAAAAAAAATCAAGAAACTACAAATATATTGTATGCAGTTTAAATTGTATGTGGTTAAAGGTGGTAAAACTGCTAAAATCAATATCTTGACTGCTAATTTTCGCGAAAAATAAAATTTTTTCCAATTTTTTTTTTTAATTTTGCGATTTCTCGCGAAATTGAGAAGATATGATTTCGATGTTAACTGTTTTGTGACCTGTAAATAAATACAATTAAAACTGCATACTCAGTTTTTGAAGACATTTAAAAAACTTCATTGTCAAAATTTTAGAAAATACAAAAACACTAATTTCGCGATATCTCGCGAATGCGAGCAGCTACGATTTCGCTGTAAACAGTTTTGTGACATTTAGTAAAGTAGAAATCGAACTGCGTTTACACTTTTCGTCGGCACTAATGTCGAACCTAAACATCGCTGAGGCTCGCCGTGTCTAAAAACACTTTTCCAGTAATATCCCAATGCAGCAGTAAAATCTGCTTCGCTGTAAGGTAGAACGGTTCAATGCTTCTGCTCTCGCTTACAGCGAAGCAGAATATAAGCACTAAGTTTGTGTACGGTATCTATTTTTTTTATTATTTGTGTTGTGTTTGTTTTTGATTTGCGTTTGCGTAAAGAGGCGTACAGTTTTTTGTTGTGTTAAGTTTTGTTTGCGCAAACTAATTGTGTTTTTTTTTTGTACAACGATGCAAATTGTTTTTTTAATTTTGGTAATTTGCTGTACACTTTTTAAATAGTTTAAATTACATTGCATCTTTTTTAAACGTTTGCAGGTTTGTAATGGAAAATTCTTGATTCCTCCCTTACAAACCTGCTTCACAAAAGCGTAATTTTATAAAGGCGATCTCCCACTTAAAAGCACTTGTTTGTGATCCAAAAAGCTCATTATATGGTTAGTAAAAGACTTTTCAGGCAAAAAATATTAAAAAAATTGTGCTTAATATATGCTTGAAAAGAGTTATAAATGAAACGCTTCAAGGAAGCTCCTTGTCAGACATAAAATATTAAAAAATCGTGCTTAATATATGCATGAAAAAAGAGATGAATGAAGCGCTTCAAGGAAGCTCCTTTTCAGGCATGAAATATTAAAAACAAAACCTGCATATAATGCGCTTTTTGGATCACAAACAAGTGCATTTTAGTGAGAGATCGCCTTTATAAAATCATGCCTCCGCGAAGCAGGTTTGTAAGGGAGAAATCAAGAATTTTCCTTTACAAACCTGCTTCGGTGTGAGCACAATTTTTTATTGGGGTTCGAATATTAACTAATAGTAGGTCTATTCGATTACCCAAATTTCTAACTATTTTTTACTACAACTGGAAAGTCTTGTGTACTTTTTCTATTGAAAATTTCCAGCTGTAGTAAAATGAGTAAAAAATAGTAGATTGTAGTAAGTTAATCGAATAGACCTATTTTTAGACCAAAAAAATGTTTTTCACTTTGTTTGGAACTTTCTGATTTTCAAGTCAAAAAAGGAACCCAATGGCATTGCCCTGCAGGCCCAATATTTTTTTATATTATTATTGACCTTAAAAGGCAACTTATCTGACCCCAACGTTCTTAAAATTCGAAAAAAAAACAAAAATGTAATCCAATGTGTACTATTTGCTCCACCCTAGTGCAAAATAAAAAATAAAGTAATTAAACATTTTTTTTTTTTGTTTATCCAAAAATTTTATTTTATTTTTGAAAATTACTGGAAAAAAAACTTTTAGGATATTTTTTTTTTTATGGCTGTAAAAAAATGTTTGTTTGTTTGTGTTTTTTTTTTGCTCCAAAAATTGCTCATCAAAAGTGTTTTGGCCGATATGTTTACCTGATGTTGGCAAAACAATAATTACTGTACATTCCCAGTAATTTATTTTTATGTTATACTTATATTTTTAGCATGATGTTGGCAAAGCTACAAAAATAAAATTTTCATCTGTTAAGTGTTTAAAAATATCCCATTTCTTGTCATCGACTTTTTCCGTACTTTGTCGAAACTTTTTGGAAGCTTGCGAAAAAGGTCGTAGAATCGAATTTTGAAGTAAAATTTTAAGTAAGTTCAGCCGATTTTGCCTGTCAGGAAAAAGGGGTTAAAACCGCAGAGAGGCACGGGAAGAAGTCTACACCATCATTATTTTAATTGATGCAAAATCTCCACTCTGTGGTACAGGTTATACTGACTTTGTGCTGATGTTTGAAACTACCCGAAATAATGATCCTAGAACAACCTTCTTCTTCACTTTACTGAGAGACCCAAAATTAAATTTTGAATTAATTAAGCGATGTCCCTTCGTTTGTCTGTCCATTCAGGTAAATGTTATCTCCTTAAATATTAATAAAATTATAATATTTTTATGCACAAAGCAGAATAAAATGAGCTTCGGCACGGCCGAACTTAACACTCTCACTTGTATTATTTTTTTCCTCTTTTTTACTTTTTTGAAATTTGACAGGGGGAGGGGAATTTTCCTGTTTCCCTCCTTACCCGCGCATGATTAGTTAAACATTTTTACTAGGGATAAAAATAAAATCAGCCAATAGGTTTTTGAGACATTGCTATTTTAAATTTGCAAAACATTGCTGTTTTTTTTTTTCTATATTAAAGAAATTTTTAAAAAAAATCTCAAAATTTCTTTCCCTTGACCCTTTCAAAGATCTTGAGAAAGTTTTTTTACTTAATCTGATCAATTTAACCCGTGGCGACCCTTGATCAAGGTTTTGGATTTTTGGAAAATTTCCACCGATATTTTAGATTTTTGAAAAACAAAAAAAAAAAAATAATCTTGTTATACATTTTTATACCCTACACCACATTGTGGTACAGGGTATAATAAGTTTGTGCTGATGGTTCTAACTACCCGAAATATTGGTTCTACCCGACTTTTAAGTATACCGATCGACTCAGAATCACTTTTTGAGTCGATTTAGCGATGTCCGTCCGCCTGTCCGTCTGTCTGTCCATGTAAACGGTGAAATTTGAAACTAAAGCCTATTTTGGCCCAAGGACGAAGCCTATTGGAATTGAAAAAAATCGGTCCATTTTTAGACCTAGCCCACATACAAAGGTCCTCTTTAGTTTTGGCTCAAATGACTCTAATAGCCGCATTGTAATATGTATATTTTCGAAATTTGGCAGGTAGTCATGTTTCATCTACACAAATCACCACTCCGAATTTTAAAGAAATCTGACTAGTTCTTCTTGTAGCCCCATACAAACCATCTTCCCGATTTTCACATAAATCCCTCAAATTTCATGAAAATAGAAAATATTTGAACGCGTACTTTAATAATCTTATCAAATCTGATTATCATCGGACCATTTTGGGCCCATGTGAAAATTTCGCCCGATATTCAGTTGAAGCAGATTATTGTCAACAAAAAGGAGCCTTTTTACTCAAATTTGGTTTGTGAGTGCTTTTAACACTTCCCAGCAAAAACTAGGTAATGTGTTGTGAAAAGTAATGACTGCTAATTACATTACTTATAACAACTACTCATTGCATTACTTTAGTCCAAAAAGCAACTAGTGGCTTATATTGTAATATGTGAGTACTTATTTGCAATAATATAAATAATACGTTATTGAGAATGTTAAATATAAATACTTATTTGCAAGTTCACTTGGGAAATTAATAATAAATAGTTATTTCAAACTCTGTTTGCAACTATTTATTTTATTCCTTATAAGTAACTACTTATTTTACTCGTTATAGGTAAGTAGTTATTTATCTCCATACTCGTAAGCTTGTAGGCACTAATTATTTTTGTCTCACGGCCTTTATAGAATAAGTAGTGTTTCATGCAATGAGTAAGTACATACCAATAATTATTACTAATTACTAAACTCATTACTAGTAATGCAAAAATTTGCTGGGTTATTAAAGATTTGACAAAATATAGATCTAAGCAGTCCATGTTTGAACTTGGGACCCATTTTCCAGGAAACTTTGGTGTAGGGTATTATATGGTCGGTCTTGACCCACTTTAATTTTTTTACTTGTTTTTTTATTTTTGGCATGCTGAATATAAAAAATATTTCTGAAATTCGTTGAGCGGCTTTTAGGATATCACCGTTTAAAGTCTTGTCAAAAAAAATCTAGAAAATTGACAGTTTATTCCTACCAGAAACTTAAAAAAGTTTAACTACAAAAAATCTTGATTGAAAATTTATTTGGGCCAAATTCGATCATTTTATCCCGTTGCGCCTCTCGATAAAAATTGGATTTTTTTTAAACTTTCAACAAAAACTCTTAACTTTGATCGGACGACGCTATGAGTCAAGATGGTCTGATTTGGCACAAATTATGTTTAAATGATAGAAAATTTCTAATTTTTTGCAGGATCTAACTGAAATAAAAACTCAAATTTTTCGAATAATTCCTGTTTAGCGAGAAACTTGGCCCAACGTAGCATTCATTCCTGTATTATTATACTTTCCCAGTCAGAAAAATACAATCGCAAAAGCGATGTGGACGGTTGTACGAGCGTTCTGTATACCAACTTCAAAGCGCCTTCAGATGATCTGAATGATAACAACGATCTACGCTAGGTTCAAAGCGTTTTAAAAGTGCTTTGAGAACGTTTTTTAAAGTCATCAAAGCGCTTTAAAAACTCGAAATCTGAAAAAATAAATTTTGTACTCCTAAAAACTTACATATATTATGCAAAGAAACCTAGTTATGTTGCACAGAAAATGAAAGGTTCTTGGAAAACCTACACTCAAAATAATAACTCTGTAAAATACTCTGTAAAATGACTGTAATCTCAATTCAACAGATATTTGACAGAATTTTCTGTCAAAATACAGATTTAAAGAAAATACTTTGTATTTTGTTGTGACAAAAAAACAAAGTTTCCTCTGTTATATTACTTTTTACTTTGTAATCTTAATTTTACAGATAATTAACAGAGTTTTCTGCTAAAATAAAGATTTAGGCAAAATACTTCGTATTTTTTATAACCAAAAAAGTTTTCTGTTTTGAGTAGTTTTTGTTGCCAAACTTCAAACAAACAAAATAGCGAAAAAAAGTTATAAAATTTTTTTTAAGAAATCTTATAAAAATTTTACAAAATAACATGCATTTAACTAAACTCTGTAAATTTCCAGAGTTTTTTCTGTAAATTTTTTTTGCATCAAATTTACATATTTTTTTGCTAAATGGTGGTTTATTTAACCAATATTTTACTAGAAACTCTGTAAATTAACAGTTTTTTTTGTCCAAATTATTTTACAGAGTTTTATGGTAAAATTACAGAGTTTTCTCTGTAAAAAGCTTTCATATTTAGCCAATATTTTACTATAAACTCTGTAAATTAAATTTTTTTTTTTTCTGTCAAAATCATTTTACAGATTTTTTTTAGTAAAATTACCAAGAAATGTTGTTAGCTGGAAAAGTATGGTGTTTTCTGTTAAATTAGCAGAGTTTTTCTGTAATTTAACAGAGTCATTATTTTGAGTGTATCTATGTGTGTAAATAACGTGTCCTAATATGCACAACTTTTCGTCATATTGAGTAAAATATCAATACTTTAGGACATTTTTGTTAATAAGTCGAAAATTATCGTCATTTTTTGGCATGTTGTTAGCACCACAAGACAGGTCTTTTAAATACCTTTAATCTGATACCAAATATAAAAATTCAAAAAAATTGTCAAAACTTAGAAAATTAAAAAAAAAAAAAATTCTAAAAAAAAAAAATTATGAGTTTTTTTATTAAAAAGCCAAAAAAAAATTGTTATTCACAAATATAGTTTCAGAACTTAGAAAATTTTTTTCAAAAAAAAAAAAATTAAAGAACTTTTAAAACGCTTTTCGAATACGGTCGCAAAGCTTTGGAAAAAAACGTTTAGAGATTGCTTTTTTTTTGTTATATTGCTTTCAGAATACTGTTCCAAAACGCTCGCAAAGCGTTTGAAAATAGCGTTTGCGAATGTTTTTTTTGTTACAGTGCTTTCAGAACGCTTTTTTAGAACCTTCGTCAATTTATGCTTGGGTTGTTACAAGCAGCTTTTAATTGGAATATAGACTTTATTTCCTTTAAACTCTCACAGGCACATTTTCCAAATACATATCGTCGGTGCGCCGACCAGAACACCTATGTGTTTTTTATGAATTGTTCAGGAGAGCAAAAAAAACGTTTTATTTTGCCAATTCGCAACATTTTTTTAAAGTAAATTTTTTTTATTTTTCCTAAACCCATTTAAAAATATTACGCGTTGAAAAACATACAAAATCTTTTTTTATTCTGAAGTGGTACAAGATTTTAACAAAAAACTACACATAGGTGATTTTGTCTCGGACTTTTTACATGTTTATAAAAAAATATAATACACATAGGTGTTTTTGTTCTTAATAAGGTATTTACACCAACGAAAACAACTTGTTTTTGAATATTTTTTTGGTTTTTGGCAAAAACTACATAAATCTATATATATAAAAATGGATGTGTGTATGTATGTATGTTCCGTATGGACTCGAAAACGGCTGCACCGATCTTGATGAAATTTTTAGGGAATATTCAGAATATCCTGGCGAGTAACACTGTCAAGTCGGATTTTTGATTTTCCGTCTGTGGGCGGAGGGGCGTGGCAAAATCCAATTTTCGCATTCCACCACTAATGACATCTATATATAAAAAACGGATGGACCGATTTTGATGAAATTTAAACCAAAGATAGTACTAACTGAGTACACACTATGTGCCAAATTTGAGCGTTATCGGACAAAGGAGCGTAAAATGCCATGCTTTGTTGGCTGTGGGCGGAAGGGGTGGTCAAAATCGAATTTTTACATTGCACCAACAATGACATCTATATATAAAAAACGAATAGAGCAATTTTGATGAAATTTAAACCAACGATAGTACTAACCAAGTACTAACTATGTGCCAAATGAGAGCGTGATCGCACAAATGGGCGTAAAATGCCATGCCCCTTTGTATTGAATTGAATGTTATTTCTGTATTCTCCGCAATAACGCAAAAACTGTTGATTGAATTTTAATTAAATTTTCAGCACTGATAGTGCTAACCGATTGCGAACCTATAGACCATATTATACTACGATTGGAAAAAGGGGCGTAAAATGCCACGCCCCTTTGTACTATACTGGACGTTGTCTGCCTGTTTCGCAATCACGTAAAAACAGCTGAACCGATTCTCTTAAAATTTTCACTACATACAGTGCTAACCAAGTGCATATGTAGGCCATATAAGATCGTTATTGGGAAAAGGGGTCAAAATTGCAACGCCCTTTGTACTATACTGATCACGATTGAACAATGAGGCGTAAATTGTCTCGCCCCTTTGTTTTATACTGAACGTTATATCTGCCTGTTTTGAAATCATGCAAAACGGATAAGCCGAATCTGTCACTCTGATAGAACTAACCGAGCGGGAACAGTAGGTCATATGTAGAGCGCGGTTCGGCAAAAGGGTATAAAATGTCACTCCCACTTTTCATAAATAAAAAGTTTTTTCCTCTTCTTTCCAAATCATACAAAAACGCTAAACTGATGTCAATGAAATTTGCAGCACAGATAGTTCTAATCGAGGATGCAGCATGGAACTTTAGACTATCACGATTCGATAAAAATGCGTTAAACGACACGCCCCTTTGTACTATACTTAACGTTATGTCTGTCTGTTTCGAAATCACGCAAAAACGGCAGAACCGATTTTATTAAGATTTCTCTTAAGATAGTGCTAACCGAGGGTGGAACCAAAGGTTACTAGCTGGACACGGACCCGTGCTTTAATTTTGTCCAAAACTACATATTTTTAAATTAAGATGCAATATAAAACAGTTTTTTTTCTTAGGGACAGCAACGCGGACCGGGTAAAGCTAGTTTTCTACGGTATTTACACCAACGAAAACAACTTGTTTTTGAATATTTTTTTGGTTTTTGGCAAAAACTATGTAGTTTTTCCATACAATTTAAAAACTGCGTTGCCAACCAAAACTAAACAAAAACTAGAGTTTTGGCTGTGTTCACTACTGGCTAATCATTCTGTGTGAATATTTTTTTCAGTTTTGTTTTGTTTAACTCGAATGTCAAAAATAAAATATTTGTTTTTTGTGAAATTATTATTCCAATCTGTTAAAAAAGTTAATAAATATGTAATTTATTTTTTTAATTACCGTGTGGCTATTGTTATTTTGTGTTTTTTAGTGAATTTATAAAATAATTAATTTGATTTGACAAACAAAAACTCTATTTATTCGGTGTAAACGGTTTGGTTTTCAAAAATCAGTTTTGGCCAAAAACAAGTTAGCTTTTGTTTGGTCTAAACATAGTATTCCATACAATTTAAAAACTGCGTTGCCAACTAAAATGGACAAAAACTAAAATTTAGGTTCTGGTCAATGCTACTATTAATTCAGTGTGAATTAGGGATGCCAAACGGGATTGACATTTACAAATCCCGGGATTCGGGATTTTGAAATCGTAATCCCGGGATCCCGGGATTTTTCGGGATTTCGGGATTTTTCGGGATCCCGGGATTTTTCGGGATTTCGGGATTTTTCGGGATTTCGGGATTTATTAAAATTAAACTTTTTAACGTTATATTTAAAAAAATATATATCGTAAACCTATATTCAAAATATGCCAACTCAAATTTGACCGAAATGAGTTTCCGATGGAAAATAGCTCCCCTATGCAATACCCATCTGTGGTAAAAATTTCAGAGCAAAAAAATAATTTTTTGTCGTTTTACATCTATTTTTGTTATTCTGCTAACTCAAAGTACATATTTTTTTGGTGAAAATAAATGCCAACTCCCATTGTAAATTTCCAAAAATTTTTCAAAATTTAAAAAAAAAAAAAATAGACCACATATCTTATTGCATTTGTCTTTCTGAACACGAATCTGATAAAGATTTTGATATCTAATGCCTAGTTTTCGAGATATTGCCATTTTGAAAATATCGGTAAATAGTGTTTGCAAAAAAAAAATTGCTTATATATATGTAACTTTCAAACTATTTATCAGATTGAAACATTATGAGTGGGGCAAATAAAGTCAATGATATAAGCTTTCAAAATAGCTAGTTTAGAGTGAGGCTTCTACAATAAAGCGTGAGTTACACAGTGCCAAAGTTGACCACCCTAAGATTAAAAGGCTTTCGGAGCTAGTAACTTTTAAAAATATGCAAAGATTTTTATTTTTTTTTAGTTTTTGCAATTACCGCACTAAGGAAAACAAAATCCAAAAAAAAATATAAAAATTTTTCAGAAAATTTTTTTTTTTAGTTTCCGACAAAATATGCCAACTCTAAAAAAATATTTGTTTTTTGATGTAGTAATAAATGCCATCTCAAAAAAATACGCAAACCAGTGCAAAATATGAAATTTTTGGCATAGGTAAAAATTATTTAGAATATTTAAACCATCTTATGGAAGGTACATTGTTTATTTTTACAATAATATGCAAAATAACTAGTTTTTTAGCTCTCCTGAAAAGTACGATTTTTCGAGTTGGCATTTATTGAATATAGTTCGACGATATATAATTTAATATTTAATTACTTATTTATCGTATTGCACTGATACAAAACGATTTTAATTTTAGAAATATAAGCATTACGAGTTTAACAGATTCTACAACAAAGTTTAGCATATTTTGATGAAAAAGAATATAGATAAGAATTAGATATTGATGTCAATATTCTTCAGCCACTTAACGGCATTTTGAAAATTAATAAAATATTTCTTTAAATAAATACAAAATTTTATTAATAAAGTTGTTAGCATTTTTGGCAAGGGTAGATTAGATTAGAAAAGGACCTATGCACTGCGACCAATATGATCTTTTGTGCAGCCTAGCAATTGCCCCATAAGTTTAGGGTTTTTATAAAGCCAAGTATCCTATTTGGCATGGATTCCCATATGTCATTTGGAGTTAATAAATGTCGCCCTAGATGTCGAATTCGTCTGATGTTGTCTTGGGCACTCGCAAAGGATGTGCTCCGCCGTTTCGGCGTCAATTTCACAGAATCTACATATTTCAGTGTCCGATAAATTTTTTTTCCTAAGTTGATAGCGAAGATTACAATGTCCAGTGAGGTAACCAGTTAGAATCCTTAGATCCTTTTTGTCGAGATTTAGTAGTCGTTTAGATACCCCAGGGGATGGAGAGATAAATCTTTTTGCCTGACGCTGTCCAGAACAGTGGTTCCAGTGATTGGCAAATTCAGATTCTCTCCATGATCGTAAACTTTCCCTAATATGCCCAATGGACAAACCACAGAAGGGTTCCGGACCGATAAAAGGGCGACTTGCACCACGATTGGCCAAACAGTCTGCCCGTTCGTTGCCCAAGTGCCCCTCATGGCCCGGGACCCAAGGGCAAGGGTAGGTTAGGTTAGTTAAGTTGTCCCCAGTGTCTGACCCCGACGCCGTCGCAAAACACACCCCTGTTCAATTTTTTTCGCTGCTGTTTCTAACAATAATTGGATCGGAGAGATATATTCCATTTCCTAACTTATAACGCTCAAATAAGAACAAAAACTGCTGAATAGAAACTTTACAGCTGGAATACTAAAAGCTCCGTTATAGAATAACTCACGGCGAAATTTAACTGTTTCATAAAAACTGTGTATTGAGTAATCCGGCCTAAAAATGTGATTTACCACCCAAAGAGCAAGAGAATTTAAGCCCAACATGCCTCATTTGAAAGGTATCTCAAAGACCTTTCAAACAATATCAATTTTGTTTAAATTGTAAAACAAATACTGAAGAAATAGTCAATTTTGATTACGAAATTTAACAAAAAAATACCGAAATCCCGGGATTTTTCGGGATTTGTCAATCCCGAAAAATCCCGGGATTGAAAAAAATAAATCCCGGGATTCGGGATTTGTCAATCCCGAAAAATCCCGGGATTTCGGGATTCGGGATTTCCCGTTTGGCATCCCTAGTGTGAATGTTTTTTTCAATTTTCTTTTGGTAAAAACGAATGTCAAAATAAAAATATTTGTTTTTTTGTGAAATTAATATCCAAATCTTTTAAAAAAGTAAATAAATGTGTAATTTAATTTTTTTAATAACGTGTGGCTATTATAATTTTGTGTTTTTTAGTGAATTAAGAAAATAATTAATTTGATTTGACAAACAAAAACTTTTTTTATTCGGTGTAAACAGTTTGGTTTTCGAAAATGCTTTTTTGCCAAAAACAAGTTAGTTTTTGTTTGGTCTAAACATAGTATAAATTTATTTTAAATAAATTTTTATTTGTTGTTCAAAAGTAAAAATTTTGCAAGTTATATATCCGCAAGGACTTGTAGCGAAATATTGATGGTATTCACGTCAGAATTTTTATCCTTGCAATGTGCCAAATGCAACATTTACTACAACAAACACACGTAAAATTATTTTGGTGTTTTTTTTTTCATCCCATGTGTTTGTTGCAAAATGTTTTTTATTTCGTACTTTGCAAGGCTGAAAACTTCTGACGTGAATTTTATTATCACAAAGAGGCGGAAAAACTTTACCAATGCAGAAAGTGATTTTCAGGAAAACCAAAATAATAATAAGTCAAAAAAAGTATTAAATATAATTCTGATGCAAAAAATGGCAAAATGTATCTTCAGTGAAATGTAATGGCGAATCTTTTCGTAAAGCATATTAACCCTCTATCTCCCATTTTTGGGATAATTTTTGTCATTTTTTTAAATACCCTCATACAACACCACCTACACCACAAAAACGTACATTAACATGTTAAAATCTTCTACAAAGATTTTCTGCATCAAATTTTACTAGGGGTTGTCAAAATCCAAAAGTTCCTGCAAAGTGCAAAATGGTTAAAAAAGTAAAATTGTAAATTATCAAATACTGTTAAATTTTATTTTGTAAAAGTCGACTGAAATAAGTCGAAAAAAATATAAATCTGCTTCTGAGCTAAATTAAGTTAAGAGATAATTCAGTGAAAATTGATGGCGGTTCTTTTCTTAGAACATTTTAACCCTTTATCCTCATTTTGGTGCTTTTTTTAAATATCATCATAGATCACTACTAAGGCATACGTTTAAAGGGTTAAACAATTTTACAAACATTTTCTGCATCAAATTTTACTAGGGGTTGTCAAAGGCCAAAAGTTCGTGCGATGTAAGCAAAATGTTTAAAAAAGGAAAATTTTAAATTATCATAATTTGTTAAATTGTGTCTTACCAAGATAATTTACAATTTTACTTTTTTAAGCACTTTTCGCACGAACTTTTGGTCTTTGAGAACCTCTAGTAAAATTTGCTGCAGAACTTTTTTGTAGAACATTTTAACGCACGTTTAAGTGAAGTTCTATGAGGGATTACCCCATAAAATGGAAGATTATGTGTTCCAAGAAAAGAACCGCCATCAAATTTCACAGAAGACATCATCATTAGCTCAGAAGAAGATTTATATTTTTTTTTACTTATTTTACACGACTTTGGTAAAAAACAAATTTAACAGTTTGTGATAATTTACAATTAAATTTATTTAAACATTTTGCATTTTTCGCACAAAATTTTGACCTGTGACAACCCCTAGTAAAATTTGATGTAAAACTGATTTTTTTTGCAGAACATTTTAACCCTTTAACCGCACGTTTTAATGGTGTTCTACGAGGATATTTAAAAAAGTACCAAAACGACACGTAAAAATGGGACACACAGGGTTAATGTATGTATATGTTCTTAGAAAAAAACCGCCTTAAAATTTCACTAAAGACATCTTTTGATATTATTTACCTCAGAATTATACTTTATACTTTTATTAGCTAATTCAAAGCGCATTTAAAAAAAAATTGAAAATTATTTTTTTAAATCGTGTTGCACAGTGTTACGCAATAAAGTTTCAGAATATTACAAAAAAAAATGTTCAGAAAACTTTTAAAATATCAATTTATAAAAAAACCAAAGGCAGACGCAATGTTTTTACGTTTAAATCAAAAACAGTTATGTGTACTAATAACACATAAGTGTTTTTGACGGAGAATTTCTATTATAGGTAACACATAGGAGTTTAAGCTAACTTTGAAACCATTTGAGATAGCGGGAAACGCTTTGGGGGATAAATGCATTACCTGATAGGCTTCCTAATGGGCAAATAAAAAAAAAATCAAAAAATTACACATAGGTGTTCTGGTCGGCGCACCGACGATATATATTGTCATAGCATCGACCACTTTATCTACAAATGCCTCGCATTGATACAGGAACCGAGTTACGTCATTTGCCTTCGTGTTAAAACAACATACATATCTCAGAATATATGCGTTTGGATAGCCCTATATGGAACTAAGAAAATTGCGTTTTTGGTTTTACTAATTTTCAAAAAATTGGGCTTAGAAGGCGTGGTTAAATATTGGAATAATTGTCAAATTTGTGGCGAGTTGCCTTGATTAAATATTTATCACATTAAAACGGAATGCACCAAAATCTCAAAAATTTACATTCGTATATAGTTTTGTATGGGCTATCGATTAAATTTTTTTGTTTTTGGAAAATTTGCAGAACCCGTTCTGAAATTTTCCATTTTTTAAAAATGTCAATTTATTAAAAAATATGCCACTTTTTTTTTCTTTTTTAAATTTTTTTTTAAAAGTTTAGATGTTTGTCCATCCACACAAAAAAATTCAGAAACACGTTCTTCGTTTTTTTTCGAGAAAATCGCATTTGAACTTTAAATTTCATAACAAATTTTATTGATTTAACTTTGCGAATGAGTAATGTTTATGCAATTGATATTACTCATTCGCAACGTTAAATCAAGAAAATACAAGCAAATTACAAAATTGTTATGAAATTTAAAGTTCAAATGCGATATTCTCGAAAAAAACGAAGAACGTGTTTCTGAATTTTTTTGTGTGGATGGACAAACATCTAAACTTAAAAAAAAAAATTTAAAAAAGAAAAAAAAAGTGGCATGTATTTTAATAAATTGACATTTTTAAAAAATGAAAAATTTCAGAACGGGTTCTGAAAATTTTCCAAAAAAAAAAAAAAAATTTAATCGATAGACCATACAAAACTATATAAGAATGTAAATTTTTGAGATTGTGGTGCATTCCGTTTTAATGTGATAAATATTTAATCAAGGCAACTCGCCACAAATTTGACCATTTTTCCAATATTTGACCACGCCTCCTAAGCCCAGTTTTTGAAAAACTGAAAAACCAAAAACGCAGTTTCCTAAGTTCCATATAGGGCTATCCATACAACCTATTCAGAAGTTTATGGTACACGTCTTTTTTTCGCTGGAATGCCTCATATACATCAGTCACTTTACCCAAATTTAGAAAATATTCACTCAAAACGACATAAAGATTTTAATCAGACTTTACCCAAACTACGGAAATACTCAATCAAAGGTTAATCCCAATAACGAACATCATCCAGATTTTGATCTGTATTAAATGGTACATGCCTTAAACCAGAACTTGCCATATGAACCACAGTACAGAGCTTAATCAGACAAACAAACAATACCTAAATACATACAAATTCATATGAATAGATTCATAGTAGTGGTTGTAGTAGCAATTTTTAGTAGCAGTAGTAGTCAAAATCCTATAAACTGAAAAGACATAAATCTTATGCGTATAACAAAACCAAACAATACAATCATATACAAAACGCATACATACATATATGAACTAATACATTCTCTTTTAGCATTAATAAAAATTCACATACAAAATGATAAAGAATGAAAAAATAAAACTTTTATTTTTTTTGTATGTCAATAAAAATCTATAGGAAGTGCAAAAAAAATGGAAATTGAAATCTTCAACACTATAATATAAAGGCATAAACTAACCAAAAAAAGTAAGAGTGTTAACTTTGGGCAGTGTTGAATCTTTTATACCCTACAAAATGTAAAAAAAGAATAACAGGGCTATTTTTTTTGTAGGGGGAACCGTACAAGACGTTTGTGGACCCCCCGCAAAGTATATATGTTTTAAAGGGTCCTAGACCAAAATTCGGGCTGCTACAAATGGAATGACAAACTTTTATTTACTATATCACTTGAGTGGAGGATATAAAAATTTTTTTTGATAAAAAAACATTTTTGGTGAAAAACCCTTTTTGATAAACAAATAAAAAATGTTTTTTTTTGGAAAAAAAACTTAATTTAAAAAAAAATAGTGAGGAAAAAAAATTTTTGAAAAAAAAAAAATATGGGAAAAACATTTTTTTGATGAAAAAATTGATAGTACAAATGAGGCATTCCACACCAAATGTCCCGCTACAGAAAAACATGTGTCCCGTAAATTTCTGAATAGGTTGTTTGGATAGCCCTATATGGAACTAAGAAAATTGCGTTTTTGGTTTTTCTAATTTTCAAAAACTGGGCTTAGAAGGCGTGGTCAAATATTGGAAAAATGGTCAAATTTGTTGCGAGTTGCGTTGATTAAATATTTATCACATTAAAACGGAATGCACCACAATCTCAAAAATTTACATTCTTATATAGTTTTGTATTTTCAGATCCCGTTCTGAAATTTTCCATTTTTTAAAAATGTCAATTTATTAAAAAACATGCAACTTTTTTTTTCTTTTTTAAAATTTTTTTTTAAAGTTTAGATGTTTGTCCATTCACACAAAGAAATTCAGAAACACTTTCTTCGTTTTTTTCGAGAAAATCACATTTGAACTTTAAATTTCATAACAATTTTGTAATTTGCTTGTATTTTCTTGATTTAACGTTGCGAATGAGTATTATTAATTGCATAAATATTACCCATTCGCAAAGTTAAAACAGAGAAATACAAGCAAATTACAAAATTGTTATGAAATTTAAAGTTCAGATGCGATTTTCTCGAAAAAAAGGAAAAATTTTTTCTGAATTTTTTTGTGTGGATGGAAAAACATCTAAACTTTAAAACAAAAATTAAAAAAAATAAAAAAAGTGGCCGGATTTTTGATAAATTGACTTTTTTAAAAAAGAAAAAAATTTTATTCGATAGCCCATACAAAACTATATAAGAATGGTAATTTTTGAGATTGTGGTGCATTCCGTTTTAATGTGATAAATATTTAGTCAAGGCAACTCGCCACAAATTTGATAATTTTTCCATTATTTGACCACGCATTCTAAGCCCAGTTTTTAAAATTAGAAAAACCAAAAACGCAATTTTCTTAGTTCCATATAGGGCTATCCAAACAATATATTCAGAAATTTACGGGACACATGTTTTTCTGTAGCGGGACATTTGGTGTGGAATGGTTCATATATTATTGATCAGTGATAGATTTTAAGCCATTCTAGCGATGTCCGTCTGTCTGTCCGTCTGTGGAAATGGTGATCACGGCAAAAGTATTTAATAAATATGACTAAGACTTACCATATTTATTTGTTGTTGCCCTAAGTAGTTTCCCACCAAAAAATACTGCTTGCCTATAAGCAGGTTTGTAAGGGAGTGATTTTTGTTGTTTGCTTACAAACCTGCTTACGTATGGCATGATATTTGTTCGCAATGTCCCACTTTAGAGCATTTCTTTCGAGCGCTTATATCGGAGCAATGAATATGAATTGAAATCATGCCTTTTTTCAAATATTTTAAGTATTTTTTTAAGTCACTGCCATACTTTACTGCAACCGGTATGCAGGTTAGTAAGCTAACAAAATCTCTCCCTTACACAGCTGCATACGGTATGCAGCTGTGTAAGCGAATGTCATAAAAATACAACAACATCAAAATTCGTTCGCTTACAGAAGAACATTCTTGTATGCAGTGCTTCCAAAATCTCGATTATTTTTTGCTGGGTTGGTATTGCATTTGGGCGAAATCGTTTAAGCGGTTCAAAAGTTATGAAAGAAAATGTAATTACACCTCGAAAATTACTACAACAACTACAACATAAACTAAAAATACAAAATTCTTTAATTCGGCTGCTGGTT
This sequence comes from Pegoplata infirma, assembly GCA_963921195.1. Lineage (NCBI taxonomy): Eukaryota > Metazoa > Arthropoda > Insecta > Diptera > Anthomyiidae > Pegoplata > Pegoplata infirma. Next base: position 117,872,959 of record OY992540.1, read on the forward strand.
GACACATGTGAACAGAATTGATTACCAAATGGTATTTTAATAAGTACAAACATATTTTTTTACAAAAACAAAATTTTCGCCAATTTTTTTTTTTCACCAAAAAAAAATTTTAAGCGGATTTTTTTCGATTTTTTTTTTGTTTTTTGCTAACAAACCTTTTTTACATTGTGGAGGGTATCAATACATTCGGAAAGGTCGAATTTAACTTTTTATACCCTCCACTTGGTGATAGAGGGTATATATAAGTTTGTCATTCCGTTTTGTAACTCATCGAAATATCGGTCTGGGACCCCATAAAGTATATATATTCATGATGCCCGATCGATTTTAAGACATTCTAGCGATGTCCGTCTGTCTGTCTGTCTGTGGAAAATGCTCTCACGGACAAAATATTGCACAGAGATGACTGAAACTTAACATATATATTGGAAGTACTCCCGAGAAGTTTGGTATTGCATTTGAGCAATATCGGTTCAGCGGTTCAAAAGTTATGAACGAAAATGTAAGCACACCTCAAAAATTTCAGTTATTCAACATAACCTAAAAATACAAAATGCTTTAATTCGGCTTTTGGTTGACATATGTGAACATAATTGAACACCAAATGGTATTTAAACAAGTACGAACATATTTTTTGACAAAAAAAGAAAAAAATCGCGGATTTTTTTTTTTACCAAAATTTTTTTTCGCGGAAATTTTTTTTTTTTTCAAAAGTAATTTCCTTTTAAATAAAGTTGTTTGCAATAATCTTTTTGAAATTGTGGAGGGTATCACTACATTCGGCAAGGCCGAATTTAACTTTTTTACTTGATTTTTCATACACACATTTTATACCCTCACATTTTTATACCCTCCAACCACAGTATGGGGGTATACTCACTTTGTCATTCCGTGTGAAACGCATCGAAATATCGGTCGGGACCCCATAATGTGTATATATTATTGATCAGTGATCGATTCTAAGAAAATAGAACTAGACTCCTGAATTTTGGCTCGAATATATGTAACGGTCATAAGCTGGTTAAGTTCGGAGAAGGGTACAATCGGACCACGAGGGATAAAGTTCCCCCTTTAAGAACTAAACTAACCTCTGAAAAAAACGCCATTTTTTATAGATTTTTTGTGCTTTTGCTAAGCAAACGAAACATTTTTTATATCAGAAGAAATTCAAAGTCCTGCAGTTGGATCCAGGAAGGTTGTCTCTTACTGCCGAAACCCCCTCCCCCAAAAAAAAAAAGACGCCCCTGTTTTTTTTTTAAGTGTTGGAGGATATAATAGATTCGGCACAGCCGAATTTAACGCTCTCACTTGTTTTTTTATTTTCATAATTTGTTTTTTCATAAATTTTTTTTTCCATAAATTTTTTCATTAAATTTTTTTTTCATAAATTTTTTTTTTCATCAATTTTTTTTAACAAATTTTTTTTTCCTCAATTTTTTTTTTAAATTTTTTATTTTTATTTTTTTTTCTCATGAAAAAATTTTTTTTATTCAAATTTTTTGTTCATTAAAATTTTTTGTTCATTTTTTTTTTCAAAAAAAAAAAAATAAAATTTTTCAACAAATATTTTTTATTTTAAAAATTTTTCTCGCTAAAAAATTTTTTTCACCAAAAATTTTGTTTTTATTAATTTTTTTTTTTATACCCTCCACTTAGTGATAGAGGGTATATATAAGTTTGTCATTCCGTTTGTAACTCATCGAAATATCGGTCTGGGACCCCATAAAGTATATATCGCTCCTTTACTTGTATAGTGTCATAACTCAAAAAATGCGTTTTTTGAGTTAATGATGCAGAATTATTCGTTATATCATTCTTTATATTGTATCAAAAATTCGTATTAATATCTTTTGAACTCATCGTTTGAGAAGAGTACACGCCATTATTACATTTTCTATTTACCGGCCTTTTTCAATTAAAAACCAGTTTCAATAGTAAACTTTAAACGTGTTTTCTGCAAAATGAAATATTTTGAGTTATGACTAGTGTTTGGGGTCCGGGAATTCCCGGGTCGGATTTCCCGGGAATTCCCGGGAAAACACTGACGGGAATTCCCGGGAATTTTTTTAATTTTTCCCGGGAAATCCGGGAATTTTGTAAAATAAAACTTTTTACATAAAAACGTTAATTTTACTTTAATTTTTACCATTTTTTTTTAAATACAGGTATAATTAAATTTATATTTTTTGTATTTTTTCTATTTGGAAGAACAGTGCAAATATATATTCATAGGAAAACTGATCAAGTGTAAAAAGTATGTTAATATCATGAAAAAACTTAAAAGTCAAAAAATATACATCGGTTAATGATAATTTTGCTAAGACTGTCAAAAAAATATAAAAATTTTGAACCTAGAATTAACATTTCCAGAATAAATATTAAAAGTGCTGCCAAATATATTAGTTTTTTCTCGAATAACGCAGTTTTAATTTTTTTTGCGATTTTTAGCTATTTTTTTGCGATTTTTTGTGAAGGAAAAAGTTGCAATATTTTTTTTGGTTTGTTTTATTGTATTTCAGGATTTTTAACTTTTATGTTTTGATTTTTTATGTTTTAATTAATTGTTTATCTCTAATAAAACTGTTTTTAATAAAAAGATAATCAAATTTTAATGTTTTTTATGATTTACATTAATACTGAAAATTTCCCGGGGTTCCCGGGAATCCCGGGAAATAAATTATTTTTTTCCCGTTTCCCGGGAAATTGAAAAGTCCGGGAATTCCCAAACACTAGTTATGACACTATACAAGTAAAGGAGCGATATATTCATGATGCCCGATCGATTTTAAGACATTCTAGCGATGTCCGTCTGTCCGTCTGTCTGTCTGTTGAAAATGCTGTAGCGGACAAAATATTACACAGAGATGACTGAAACTTAACATATTTGTTGGAAGTTCTCCCGAGAAGTTTGGTATTGCATTTGAGCGAAATCGGCCCAGCCGATAAAAAGTTATGAGTGAAAGTTTAACGACACCTCTTAAATTTTGAAAATACAAAATGCGTTTACACAGCTTCTACTTTACAGATTAAAATAAAATTTGGTACAGAATAATATTATACCATGTACAATGTCTGTGTAAAATTTTAGAAGAATTGGACAAAGGGGAGTGGCACCTCCCACATTAGCTTAGCATGCAAAATGCTATAACTCGGCTTTTGTTTAACAGATTCGAATGAAATTTGGTATAGAATGATATTTTAGCATGTCTGATCTCTATGTAAAATTTGGGCGGAATAGAAAACAGGGGTGTAACACCCCCCATACAAACCTAGCATGTAAAATACTATAACTCAAATTCTGATTGACGTATGTAAACAAATTTTAACATGGAGTGTAAATATGGTCTTTGTGGCCTATATAGAAAATATGAGCAAATTTGGAGCAAAATTGGCACATTTAGAAGATGATTTATCTTGGCCTTTAATAAACATATTTAAATACATTTGAAAAATGTTGTTAATATTTTATGTTTTAAGAGTTATTACTCCAGTTTACTTAAATGTTTTTTTTTTTTAATTTATCTGTTTTGGTTCTCGTTCTTTTAACATACCCGCTAAATTGTAAAACTTTTAATCAGTCTGTGGTATGATGGCTAGAGTGTTGGCTTTTCATACATGGACTCCCGGGTTCGAGTAATGTTAGGACTCAAAATATATATATATTTTTTTTTTTTGTTTGTTAATATTGTTTATTAATATTGTTTATTATTACAATTTTATTTAAATCACCTAAATCTATACCCTTCATTATATTTATCGAGTCATTGATTTTTCTCAGTTTTTGCAAATATATAAATGTGCTGTAATTAATTATTAATTAAATGTCGTTTTGTTTTTCTTTAAAAGCGAAATTGAATTTTGGTGGAAAAAATATGGTATATTCAACAAAACTTCTTTTATACACAGCAGTAGTGGGTTTGTTGTAATTTGCTCGGTTTTTTTTATCTCTTTAAACATAGTCGTTAAATTGGTAAGACATTCAGAAGCAGTCTGTGGTATGATGGCTGCACTGTTGGCTAATCATTCATATGGTCGCAGGTTTGAGTCATGGTCGGGATGAAGTTTTTTTTTTTTTTTTTATTTATTTTTTAGCTTCAATATTGTTTATTAAATTACAATTTATTAAAATCCCCTTAATAATTTATATTCGGCCAAACAATCTTTTGTATTCTTTGTCATTGGGTAAATGAAATAATTTTTGGAAAAAAAATTTTATTTTCTACATTTTTTTTTTATACCATCCACTCTTTATTTGTGTTTTGATTGTTTTTTTTTTTATAATTTCTTGGATAAGTTCAATATCAAACACATTCAATATATTTATATTTTGCGTCCAATTCTTACAAACGGACAGACGATTTTATTGACGATTTCTGGCAACACTAATTTATCTGTTTTGGTTCTCGTTCTTTTAACATACCCGCAAAATTGTAAAACTTTTAATCAGTCTGTGGAATGATGGCTAGAGTGTTGGCTTTTCATACATGGAGTCCCGGGTTCGAATCATGTTAGGACTCAAGATTTTTTTTTTTTTTTTGTTAATATTGTTTATTATTATAATTTTATTTAAATCACCTAAATCTATACCCTTCATTATATTTATCGAGTCATTGATTTTTCTCAGTTTTTGCAAATATATAAATGTGCTGTAATTAATTATTAATTAAATGTCGTTTTGTTTTTCTTTAAAAGCGAAATTGAATTTTGGTGGAAAAAATATGGTATATTCAACAAAACTTCTTTTATACACAACAGTAGAGGGTTTGTTGTAATTTGCCCGGTTTTGTTTATCTCTTTTAAGATAGCCGTTAAATTGCTAATGAAATAATTTTTGAAAAAAAATTGTATTTTCTACATTTTTTTTTATACCATCCACTCTTTATTTGTGTTTTGATTGTTTTTTTTTTTTTTTTTTGATAATTTCTTGGATAAGATCAATATCAAACACATTCAATATATTTATATTTGGCGTCCAATTCTTACAAACGGACAGACGATTTTTGCCTATTGATGATTTCTGGCAACACTGTTTGTAACGGTAAATTTTGTTAGCTTATAGTATAGTATGATCCCTATAAAAAACTAGGAATATATTTTTAAACCTACCACTGGGTATACCTACCACTACCTACCACTGGGTAAGTTATTTTAAGCATTGCTGTGTTATAATCAAACAAAATTGCGAATTTGACATGCATTTTTAATGCTGCCGGTGGTCTAATGGTAGTGTCGTCGGATATTAATTTGGGGGCACAAGGTTCGTCTCCCGGTTTGGCCGAGAGTATAATTTTTTTTTTTTTTTTCATTTTTAATTTTACCATTAATAAGTTTTTATTTTGAGTTACTTGATTTTTTTAATTTAACAATTTGAAATAAAATAAGTTAATTAATTTTTTTTTTTAAATAAATTTTATTCATTAAGAATAAATTTTATAAATATTATTTTTACAAATCAAATCGATTTCAGTATTTTTATGTATGCCAATTGTGGGAAAACGTCAAAAATATTGTGCATAATATTGCGTCGTCTGTAGGTACCTTAATAAGCTAATTTTATCAATATTTCATTGAAAATGTGTAATATTTTACAAAACTATTCCAAACGATGCTAAATTAAATTGAGAAATTAATGGAAGTTAACAATTCGTTTCGTTTTGTTTTTTTTTTATGTTTTGATGAATGTTAACAAATTGGAGCGGAAAGCGTTTTTCCGCAATTGTCCTCATAAAAATGGAATTGAATTAAAAACTTAAAAATTGCCTTGTCTTCCCCCTCCTTTTTACCCCCTAAATATGAATTTGGGCCGCTAAAAAAAAATATGTGTCCCTTTATTTTTTCTGATCTACAAAATAAAACCAATTCCATAAAGATCCGCGGGTGACAATAGGGAGACGTTTTAATTAATAGTTAAAAACAACAACGTAGACGTCTAAACAACAACAAATGTAGTTGTTTTAACTGTCTTTTGTAGTGGAATCTACCGTTATAATTTTTTGAGTGTAGCAATTTTGATATACATATTCATATAAATTTAAAAAAAAAACACGCTATTTTAACAGAAACGGTGTTTAGAGATTTTCCAGCCCTGGTAATGGGCAAAAAAAATATTTTCTAAACACCATAGACACAGACTATATACAGACTAGACAGTAGAGTTGTAAAACAAAAATGGGTAAAAACTTAGCGATTTTAGAAGATACAGATCGGTTTTTAGCTGGTTTAAAGCATGGCAACACTTTCTACTAGTTAGAAGTGAGTAAAACAATAAAAGCCGTTCTACCTTTTTTTTCGTATGGCGTGTTAGAGAATAATCACAATTGGAGCGGGAAGCGGAAAAACGCAATTGTCCTCATAAAAATAGAATTGAATCTAGTTTGGCGGAAAAACGCGGCGGAATTTTGTTGTCATATAAAACGTATGTGAACAGTTGCGGAAAAACGCTTCCCGCTCCAATTGTGATTATTATCTTATATTGGTTTTCTCTCTCTAACCTAATTAGTAGAATAATTTAAAAAAAATAACCATATGGTTAAAGACTACTTTTTTGACACTTGTTATAATTGTCGAGTCTGTATTAATCTGTGCCATTGATATTAAATTTTTAAAGAACGTGCATTAGAAAATCGTATTAATTTATAAATACTGGGATACAGATGGAGGGTATTTAAAATTCGGCACGGCCAAATTTAACTTTTTTACTTGTTTGTCTTAATTTTGTTTTTCGTGAAAAAAATAATTTTTTCCATTTGTTTACAAAAACTACTTTTTCACCAATTCTAAGCTATTCACATAAAAATTTTCCATTGGTTTATCAAATGTACATAAAACAAGTGAGAGTGTTAAGTTCTTCGGTGCCGAATCTGTTATACTCTCCAAAATGTAAAAACCCCTTTTTTGCAACTTGTTTTTGCACTCATTTACCAAATAAAAGTTTAGTTCGTTTGGTTTTTTATTGGGGTCCTCTGAACTAAATTATCAGTTCGTTTCGCATGGAACAGCAAAGTAATATAATATTATTTTTTCTAAAAAAAAACTTTGCTTTGGAAAGTACACACAAATCTTCCACAAAACATGATCATGATTTAATGTTTTTGGCAAGAGTAAAAAAAATCAAATCACTAAAACTAAAACTCTGCACAAAAAAAAATGAATCACTCACGCAGAACTTCGACTCATTTACAAATCATTTACACAGATATTTTTTCAACTGAAGCTGACTCACAATCACGTAATTGAAATAAAATTTACTAACACTCTCTTGTGATTCACGTGAATCACGCAAAGCATGTGATCAGTTTCTTTCTCTTCTCCACAGACATCCAAGACTTATATCGCAATCCGTTACCAACGGAATTATAAAGTGCATACACTCCTATTATTTTTTTCTGAAGAGTATAAAACAACAGTGAAGGAGTATACTATCATGCGAGTATGTTATACAAGCGTATTTTACCATCCATTCATTCATCCATCCATGCGAATGGTTTAGGGTTTTAATATTGTTGCGTTCTATGTATCCCAATACATATATGGTTCATTTTATGTTTTCATCATCATCTTTTCAACCAAAGATTACATTTTTTATGGCTTTTATATGTGTTGCTGTTTGTTTAATATATTCAACACATACACTGGGACTCAAAGTCGTCTATTTTGCACTACATAGTAATGCAATACGTAGGATATTACCATATTTTTGGTTTTGCTAAGTTTTTTAGAACTTCAAGAAAAATTTAGTAAAAATTTAAAAAAATTTAGGTAAATAAGAAAAACACAAAAAATATAGAGACTACACTCAAAGAAAAATCTTTATTATATTTATGAAAATTCGTATAAATATAATGAAAATCTTCATTAAAGTTCGTCCAATGTAACAGTTTCATAAATACAATGAAACAGTTTCATAATTGTTCTTCGGGTCAATATTTATGAAATTTGTCATTATATTTATGAAAGGTTTCATAAATATAATGAATAAAAATTCGAAAAATTATATGAAACTCTTCATAAATAGTATGAAATGTTTCGTGAATAGATTTTTCATAGATTTAATTTATTTTTTTCTGAAATATTTGATCAGATTAGGAAACTATTTCACAGTATTTACGAACCACTTTATTGGTAAGATAAAAAAGTTCCATAATTATAATGAGATACTCCAAAAAAAAATAATATTATTTTTATGAAATGTTTCATAGTATTTATGAAACATTTCATAATATTAATGAAACAGTTACATTGGACGAACTTTAATGCCAAGTTTTATTGTATTTATGAAAAGGTTTCATAGTATTTATGAAATGTTTCATTAATAAAGCATATGCATTTTTTTTAGAAATAAAATTTATGATATTTATATTGTCAGAACTTAAATAAAGAATACAAATTTTAAAAATTGTCTTCAGAAGCTATAATTGTTTTGCCCGAATTTTTTAATCATATTATAAAAATTTCATATGACACGTTTATGATTTTTTTTATAAAATCATGAAATTTTATAAAGTGCAGACTTTTTTCATAAAAATTCATTTCATTTATGAAGGTTTCATAAATATAGTGACATTTTATGGCAAAAATATTTATGAAATCATATCATAAATATTATGAAGCATTTTTCTCTGAGTGAATACACAACAAACAAACAATTAAGTTAAGTGTAAATTTGGCTAGAACAATGAATTTATTATTTTTCCTTTCATTTTTCTTAGCCATATCTCTTATTGGTTTTAAAGAAAGGAATAATTTAAGATATGTTGGCCCATTGTCAAATACAGGTCTAAAAAAATGATGAGGGCTGGCCAAATGCACACTTGTATTGTTTCTTGACTTATAATGCTGATGTCTTCTATATTCTGCATACATTCAAGGATATTTTTTTTTTTTTTATAATTTTTTATCCATTATACGAATGAAGTGATGATGAAGCTATTCTGGAAATATTGAGCAAAAAAAAAAACTAAATAAACATAACACATGCATACATTTGAGACATTTCATACCAAATGTTCAGCAAAAAAAATGTGTCAGATGAATTTCTGAATAGAACTAGGAGACGTGTCTAACTACTAAAAAAAAATTATCAAATCAGTGTTGAGTTGCCCTGATTAAATATATATCAAATTAAAACGGAATGCACAACAATACCAAAAATTTACATTTTTGTATAGTTTTTTTTGAAAATTTTTACAATAACCCGTTCTGAAATTTTTGATTTTGTAAAAAAGTCAATTTATTTATTCCTTTTTTAATTTTTTTTGAAGCTCAGATGTTTGTCTATCCACACAAAATATTCTGAAGGGCGTTTTTCGTTTGTTTCGAGAAAATTGCATTTAAATATTAAATTTCATAATAATTTTGAATTTTTTTTTTTGTATTTTCTTGTTTCAACATGACGTATGAGTTACGAACCAACGAATTTTACAAATATTTGCCACTCATACGCTATGTTGAAACAAGAAAATATAAGACAATTACAAAATTATTATGAAATTTAATATTCAACTGCGTTTTTCTGGAAAAAAGCGCGTTTGAATCTGAATCCAAAAAAATTTACATTTTTGTATACACTCAAAGAATTATGTAGGTAAATTCCAGTGAATATTCATTTAAAACAAATGAAATTTTATTTAAAAACCATTCCACTGTTTTTTCATTTAAAATAAAAACACATTACAGTCAATTTTAAATGTTAATTTAATGACTAACCAAAACATTAAAAAACTAGTGAATATTCAGTTATTTTGTATTGAAAAACAGTAAAACAATAGAAGAAATTTTTTACTGCCGAAATTAAATGTAACAGAAAATTCGTTTTTAATACAGTAAATTATTTTTTTTAAACTACAGAAACAGTAAAAAAATTAAATCCTTTATAAAATAAGTGAATTTTCTTTTAAAATGACTTTACTGATTACTTTTTAAAATAACTTACGAACAGTTAATGACATAATTTTCTTAGTGTAGTTTTTATACCCACCACTCTAGTGATATAGTGGTGGGTATTGTCACTCCGTTTGCAAAACCTCGAAATATTGGTCTAGGACCCAATAAAGTATATGTATTCATGATCCTCGATCGATTTTAAGACGATCTAGCGATATCCGTCCGTCCGTCTGGCCGTCTGTCTGTTGAAAACGCTCTAACTTTTAAAAGACTTTACGGAGGCACCTAAAGTTTGACATATATGTTGGGAATTTACCTGGTCAGGTTGGTATTGCAATCCAGCGATATCGGTATAGTGGTTCAATAGTTATGAGCGAAAGACTGAATTTCGGCAAGGGTTTTTCCTGAATTTACAAGATTAAAAAAAAAAACACGCTATCTTTTGAAAGGCAATTCTGAGGAGTCTGAAATTTAGCATATATATTTTTCGTTGCTCTGGCCTAGGTCGTGTTGAATTTCAGCCAAATCGGTCTAGTGGTTCAAAAGTTATTACAAAACCGTGAATTTCAGATTAGCTTCACCTTAAATTTACGTGTTGAAAACCCTTTAAACCTGTTTTAAAACATTGTTAAGTCACAAAAATATTTTACAACGTATTTTTGTTACTCAAAAATATTTTTACACAAAAAACAAAAAAAAAAATAAATTCGAAAAAAAAAAATTTTACACTCAAAAAAAAATTTCACACTAACAAAAAATTTAATAAATTACTGTTTTTTCAAACAAAAAGTTTTTTTTACACAAAATAACATATTCCTAATCAATAATGTTATTTTTTTCACGTTAGAAAATTTACTATCACTTAAAAAGGGCATTGTGGAGGGTATTCATAGATTCGGCCAAGTCGAATTTAACTTTTCTACTTGTTTATTTTTTTTCTGAAATTTTTGATTTTGTATAAAAGTCAATTTATAAAAAATTCGGCAAAAAAAATGTATTCCATTTTTAATTATTTTTTTAAGTTCAGATGTGTATCTATCCACACAAAAAATTTAGAAGTGCGTTTTTCGTTTGTTTCGAGAAAAAATTAACAATGGAAAAAAATCAAAAAATAAAAGGTTCACAACGGGGTCTGAAAATTTTACGAAAAAAAATGTAATCAATAGCCCATAAAAAATATACCAAAATGTAAATTGTTTGGTATTTTTATACCCTCCACTCTAGTGATAGAGGGTATATATAAGTTTGTCATTCCGTTTGTAACACCTCGAAATATTGGTCTAGGACCCCATAAAGTATATATATTCATGATCCTCGATAGATTTTAAGACGATCTAGCGATGTCCGTCCGTCCGTACGTCCGTCCGTCTGTCCGTCTGTCTGTCTGTCTGTTGAAAACACGCTAACTTTTGAAAGACTTTATGGAGGCCCCTGATGTTTGACATATATGTTGGACATTTATCTGGTCAGGTTGGTATTGCAATCCAGTAAAATCGGTCCAATGGTTCAAAAGTTATAAGCAAATGAGTGAATTTCGGCAAGGGTTTTTCTGGAATTTACGAGATTAAACACACGGTAACTTTCGAACGGCAATTCTGAAGGTGCTGAAGTGTGGCATATATATTTACCGTTCCTCTGGTCCGGTTCCTTTTAAATTTCAGCCAAATCGGTCCAGTGGTTCAAAAGTTATTAGCAAAACCGTAAATTTCAGAATAGTTTCACCTTAAATTCACGTGTTGAAAACCCGTTAAACATGTTTTAAAAACATTTGTAAGTCAGAAAAATGTTTTAAAAGGTGTTTTTGTCACACAAAAATATTTTTACACTAAAACAAAAAAAAAATGCACTCAAAAAAAAGTTTACACTCAAAAAAAATTTTACACTCAAAAAAAATTGGTAAATTATTATTTTTTTTTTTTTCAAAAATTAATAAAAAAAAGTTTTTTTACACTAAAACAAAAAAAAATACACTCAAAAAAATTTTACACTCAAAAAAAAAAATTAGTATTTTTTTTTTCAAAAGTTAATAAAAAAAGTTTTTTTACAGAAAATAAAATATTTCTAACCAAAAATGTTATTTTTTTCACGTTAGAAAATTAACTATCACTTAAAATGGGCAATGTGGAGGGTATTCATAGATTCGGCCAAGTCGAATTTAACTTTTCTACTTGTTTTATTTAATCGAGACAAGTTGACACAAATTTGATAATTTTTTCAATTTTTGTCCACGCATAAATATTTAGCCACGCCTACACTCAGAGAAAAATGCTTCATAATATTTATGACATGGTTTTATAAATATTTTTGTCAAAAAATTTCATTACATTTATGAAACCTTCATAAATATAATGATGTTTTATTAAAAAAGTCTATAAAATGCACTTCATAAAACTTCATGATTTCACAAAAAAATTCATAAACGTGTCATATAATTTTTCATAATATGATTATGAAATTATTTTAGTTCTTCCAATGTAAGTATCATAAATTTTATTTAAAAAAAAAAATTATGCATTTGCTTTTTTAATGAAACATTTCATAAATACTGTAAAACCTTTTCATAAATATATTGAAACTTGTCATTAAAGTTCGCCCAATGTAACTGAGTCATAAATACTATTCATTACTGAGAAGTATTTTATTATAATTATGGAACTACATAGTACCAATAAAATTGTTTCCTAATATGATTAAATATTTAATAAAAAAATTAAATCTATGAAATGTTACATCGTATTTAAGAAACATTTCAATTTATTTATGAAGAGTTTAATAAAAGTTTATGAAATTTTATTCATTATATTTATATTAAGAAAATAAAATATTTGAGCTCGAGGCCTTTATTTTATTTTCTTAATTTAAAAATTAAAAGGTCGAATAAAATAATAAATTAAATTCATTATATTTATAAATAAAATAAATATAAATTTTATTTATAATAATTTCATTAATATTAACCCTATGAACAATTATGAAACTGTTTCATTTTATTTATGAAACTGTTACATTGGACGAACTTTAATGAAGATTTTCATTACATTTATGACAGTTTTCATTAATATAATGAAGGATTTTCTTTGAGTGTAAAAACGCAATTTTCTTAGTTTCAAATAGGGCCATCAATACAACCTCTTCTGAAATTTATGGAACACGTTTTTTATGCTGGACAATTGGTGTGGAATTTAATGAATTTAAGAAAACACACACTTGTCCATTTACGCATTCACACACATACTGTATACTAGGGTGAAGCGATTTTTCGTTTTTTGTAACATGATAATGTTTTTAGGCTGGTGTCTAATTTTCAAAGTGACGCAGAACTCTACCTCAGTTTGAATATTCTACACCATCCGACAGCCAATATTAAGCATGAACCAAGTGATATACATCTGAATGTAGAGATCAAATGAAGCAAAACGGCATTTAGAGTTCCCGAGTAAAAATAAACATATATTACAATATATAACTTGATACAAACATAATAAATTATATATGATTATACATCCGTGAGATATTTTCAAAATTTTTTTAATGCAGTCATATGTAGTAATATATAATTGAATCATGATTCGGATTAAAATGTGTACGGTTGATATAATTATATAAAATTACATGAGGGTCAATACAAAATTTGTTTTTCTGTATAATTTAATATAAAATTATATATATCCTATTCTGTTCCATATATAACACTATATGTTTCCATTTAACCAACAATTTTCTAAGTTTTTAAGGCAAAGTATAAGAAACTTTTTAAAATGTTCCTAAACATTTCCTTGTTAGGGTTATGTATATCACCTATCTGGTTCGAAGCGTACCCGAACATTTTTTTTTAAGAAAATTATATGTTTGGTGAATGTATCGTTGACCTGTGGTGTAACTCAACCCAAACCAAAAAACACCAGGATTTTACATGTTTTTATGCAATTAGATCTAATTAGATCCACTAATATATGGCAATGTCTGGTCAAAACTCGGATGAAATCAAATCATATTTTATACAAATTGATCTTTTTTAATGCAAAAACATCCACCATTTTTCGGATCAAATTGCGTTTAATTATATATTGTATTACATATCAATATATATTGCATCATATAAAAATTTTTACTCGGGTTTTTCATTTCGTCATCCTGTTTCCTTTTTAAGGGACTTCAAAGTTATAAAGGATTACATTTTCTAAAATATTTGTTAAATATTTGTACTTGTCTTATAGTGTTACTGTTGGTGGAGAATGAAAGAGGGAAATTTTCAAAAAAATTTCCATTTTATTTTGAGATATCAGGAAAATGGATATAAATAATGGCCTTTCAAAACTTTATCAAAATATTTTCTTAAAAATTTTAAATGATTTTTAGGGATAGAGTTTAAAAAGGACATTCAATTCATTCTTTTTTTCTGGCATGTCAAAATAATAAAATTGGAAAAGTATCGGAGATCCTCTTCTTTCATTTTCCAACACTGGTAGCATCCTAGGACTAGTACAAATATTTAAAAAAATACAAAAAATTAATCCTCTAAAACTTTGAAGTCCTTTTAAAAGAAAACTGGATCACAAAATGCAAAACTGTAAATGCAGTTTTACTACATTTAGTCTCTAGTTTCAAACGTATATTATCCAGTTCGTGTTTACCGAAAATCGTGACATAATTTTTTTTTAGAAAAAAAGGGGTTCCCGAGTAAAAATTTGTAGATATAATTATATCTAATAAGATATAATGATATATGTTTATGTCTTATACCAGATCAAATTATATATAACCAGATATGTTAGATCTGTTGCTATATATAACGATATCTTGTATAATACCTGACTATGTCTTCTATCATATCTGTCGCTATACCAAGATTTATATCCACATTAACTATAAACTCAATCAAACAACTAAGCTTTTTCACAATTCGATTTTAAATTAACACCCTCTATTTAGAAAATCATCATCATTGTTTTTTGTTTTGATACGAATGAAAACAAAATGAAACAAAATACAAAAAAAAAAAATAGAATTTTCTGTCAAATAACAAAAAAAATATTTTAAATAAAAAAAAAAATATGAACATATTCTGGAAAAATAAACACAACATTTTAATTATTCCAACAAAATCATTGAAAATCAATTTTACTTCAGCTTTTAGATGTTTTACCGTTGATGTAAGTATTTTGGCAATGAATTCAAATATTTAAGTATTAATTTCTCCTAATTTGCAGATTTTTCGAAATGTAAAAGTGGGGCTAAATTGGACAACCATACCCACATATGTTGAATTTAATAAGCACGAAGATTAAGCCAATACAATAAATTTTCCATATACATATATGAAATCTCTGAAATTAAGAAAATTGCAAAAGGATCCGTTTGTCTGTAATATAATTGGTTTGAAGTTTTTTTTTTTATTTAAAATTCCCACGGATGTTAATATGGTTTTAAATTTACTACAAATTTCACAAAAAATTTGGAATTTAGTATATCGTCGGTGCGCCAACCAGAACCGCATGTGTATTTAAAATTTTTTTTGAAGTGACTTTAATAATAGCTAAGTTTGGTACATTTGCGCTGTTTTTTAAAATTCAAATCAATGTAAATAGAAAACTTGCAATATTATTTAAATATTTATGAAAGAAATATTGTTTTAAATCACCGCGAAAGGGGAAAATAAAGCTAATTTGAAAGCCTCTTCAAAAATTTTGAAAAACACGTAACGGTTTTGGTTGGCGCACCAGCGATATGTAAATATCTTTTAACATGTGTTTATACAACTTTAAAGGGTCATTTAGTCTTGATGTTATTCAAGATTTTGAACAAGTATTCCAGCAACCATTTTTTTTAATCTCATCCCATATGCAGTATAGGGTAAAGAAATGGTAATAGATAAATGTCTTATCTTTACTTTACCCTATACAGCATTGATGATTTTTATATGGGATGAGACTCAAAAAAATGGGTGCGTATTACGTAATGCATATGAAATCCAAAAAAGTAATACATATGGCAAGTGGCAGTGAAAAGGTAATGCATATTTTTTTTTGGCTGTGCATTACATGCATACCCATTACCATTTTGAAGGTTTTACTGGGAAGCTAACAACGAAAAAAAAAAAAAAAATAAGAATTACCTACAGTTTTTATTTTCTTAAAACCACTCCAATTATTTTCCTCGAGGTATGATCAGACCTCTACCTCACATTACATAAAGACTAAATGAGCCTTAAGATTTGTTTATTGTCTTCGAGCATTTATCTTTTTAATACATTTTTAAAAATCCTTTTTTAATTATATTATTGTATGCAAAAACATTATTATTAATACTAAATAAAATTTATTTATTGCCATTTTAAATGTGTTTATTTGTTCTTAATAATAGAAATTTTGTAAAAATCAATATTATTACATAATATTATGTATGCTACAATATCAATTCTGATCAATTCAGATCCAATAAGATCTGAATATATATGGGACAAATGTCGGATCCAACGAGATCTAAATTGATCACTTTGTATCAGAACTGATATAATTAGATCGGGTCAATTTCCCGGTCTAATAAGATCTGATTATATATTGATCCAGATCTTAATAGATATGGTGCAATATCAAAATTTTTACTCGGGTTATATTTTTTTTATCAATATTTTTTATCAACTTCTTTTTAACAATTTTTTTCTTGAAATTTTTTTAACAAACGTTGTTTTTCATTCAAAATTATTTTAGTAAATTCTTTTTATTCAATTTTTTATCAAAAAGAATTTCATAAATTTGGACCTGTAGGCCACTACCTTTAATATATTTTTTTTTTGCTAAAAATATAAGTTAAAAGGACATTGAAAAAAAGTTTACGTAATAAACAAAAAACGTTTTTGGTCTGTAAAAAAATTATTTTTTTTTTTTATTTTTTTTGGAAAAAAAAAATTGTAATGAGATTTTTTTGCTAAAAATATAATGAAATTATCGTAGTTTGATGCCATTTTAAGTTAGGTTATCAAAATATATAGGCGAATTTTTAAGAATAAATAAATCAAAATTTTAAAGGGACCAAAACATTTATCCGATCATCATAAAAACCTTTTTACAGCTTTAAATAATATTTTCAGCAAAAACAATTTAAAAAATATTTTTTTGACAATTTTTTTTACTTCGAAAAAAAAATCATAAATTCACCTTTGTTGACGTGCAAAATAGGGATACGTTTTTTTCAAAAAAAGTGATGTTGAGACATTTTTCGTGAAAAAATTATTTTTTATAGGGAAAATTTCTCGAATATAAGACTTGTCTTTACGAAAAATGTCTCAGAATCTGAGACTTTTTTCGTTCGTATAGAAAAATTTTCAGGTTTTTAAAAGAAATTTAAAAAAAAATTTTATATTTTTCGTATACAATAGAAGAGTCTAAATCTGAGAATTTTTTAATAGAAGAAATTCTTCCTACATAGAAAATATCAGATTTTGAAACATTTTTCGTGAATTTTTTTATAGGGAAATATCTCAGAATATAAGACTTCTTCTTTACGAAAAATGTCTCAGAATCTGAGACTTTTTTCGTACAGAAAAATTTTTAGATTCCAAGAATTTTTTTCCACAGAAAAAGTCTCAGATTCTGAGACATTTTACTATAGGAAAAGTCTCATATTTTAAAGCATTATTGAGACATTTTTCCTATAGAGAGGTCTCTGATTATTAGATTTGTTTCGTACTGAAAAAATTTTAGATTCTGAGACCTTTTTGCTATAGAAAAAGTCTTAGATTCTTCGACCTTTTTCCAATAAAAAAAGTCTCAGGTTATAAGGCCTTTTTCCTAAAGAAAAAGTTTCAAATTCTGAGATCTTATTCCTAAAGAAAAAGGCTCAGATTCTCAGCCCTTTTTCCGAAATAAAAAGTCTCAGATTCTGAGAGCTTTTTCTTATATAAAAAAAAAATAATTAATTATTAAAATTAAAATGCTGGTACTTTTTCTCTAAAGAAGAAGTGACAGATTCTGAGACCTTTTTTAGATTCTGAAATCTATTCCTATTCTAAGACACTTGTCCTATAGAAAAAGTCGGAGATTCTGTGACCCTTTTCTAAAGAAAAAGTCCCAGATCTGGAAATGTTTTTCGTATAGAAAAAGTCTCAGACTTTAAGACCTTTTTCTTATAGAAAGGTCATAGATTCTGAGACCTGTTTCCTATAGAAAAAGTCTTAGATTCTGAGACATTTTTCTCAGATTCTGAGACCTTATTCCTATAAAAAAAGTCTTCGATTTTAAGACCTTCTTCCCGTAGAAAAAGCCTCAGATTCTGCAAGTTTCTACCAATTCAGTAAGTTTCAACTTCTGAGACTATTTTTCAAAAATTAAAATTCTCAGAATTTGAGACTTTTTTCTTTTTAAAAAAGACTCAGATTCTGAGACCTTTTTCCTTAAAAAAAAGTCTCAAATTCAGAAATTCTGACTTTTTTCCCATAGAAAAATTCTTCTTTCTTCCCATAGAAAAAGGCTCAGATTCTTATTTAAATTTTCAGATTTTTTTCTATGAAAAATTTTAGGACTTCGAGATTTTTTCCTTCGGAAAATTTTTTAGAAAATTTTCTTCTTTTTTTTCTTTTTTCTTCTTTTTTTACTTTTTTCCTCTTTTTTTCTTTTCAAAATTTCGTCTGGGGGGAGGGTGGTGGGAATTTCCCCTTCCCAACCCTGTACCAGCGCATGGCTAATATCAATGAAATTTATACCGGTTATAGCTTACCTTAAAGATGAGCTAAGTAATTGTAAGTCGATTTCATATATTTTTTCTGAGTGTCTTTTAAGTCAATTTCACTTGTATTTTTTGCAGTATATTGCTCTATATTTAATTTTAAAAGATTAAAACAAGTATTTATTATTAATTTAAATTACACCGCTCAACAAATCGAAGGTTTTTGACTCCGGTTTGAAGTTTGATACAAAATTTTTAAAGATTTTGACTCGCTGATTCCAAATCTGTGCTCCAAATTTGTCCATCACGTCTAGAATTTTAATTATTCGCGGTTGAAAATGCGAAAAAACGCGATTTTTGCAATTTTTGAAAGCCTGCACAGCAGCCACTGGGTGGAATAAAAATCTGGTATAAAGCGTTAGAGTTAAATTGAACTATGATCTCAAATATATGATCAAAAAAATTTGAAGTTGTTGCACTAATTTTGGTCAAACACGTATTTTAAAAAAACACTGTGAAAAAAATTAGAAAAAGCACCATTTTTAAAAGGCTCAAAAACAAAAACCAGATGATCAATCTTTAGTGTGATGAGCTCAAAATTTAGACAAAATCTCATTCTTTCTTATAGACTTTTAAACCCATTAAAGATATCTTCCGGTTTATACGAAAAATAACACAGAAAACTTAAATTTGTAAAATATTTATTTTTTTTTAGTTTTTCTTTGAAAAATATCAAAAAAAAACTAAGGTACCTACCCAGGGGTGCCAGATGATTTTGATGAAAAATCGGCATATTTTCCAAAAAAAATCGGACAAAAAAAAGAGAACAATTTAGCATTAATATATGTATATTAGAGTGTCCCTTATTTTGGAAATGTTGAGACGGTACCCCCTCATTTTTTTCCTTTTGACTAAAAAATAACTCAGGAAAAATTTTACGCCCCTACGACCACGCCTTCCCTACGCGACGGGGCCGTAAAGAGCGGGGCCTTAAAAATCATTTTTCCATACAAAGCAAAAAAATTTTTTTTTGATTTTAAATTTTTTTTGTTATTAATTATAATATTACTTGGTTAGCTTATTCATGACAAAAAATTTGATTTTGGTGGGATGAAGCTTTCAGTTCTAAAAAATTTTTCGAAAAAAAAAATTTAGAGCTTTTGGGGTCCTACAGTAAAAATTTTTTAAAAAATATTTTTTTTTAGTTTTGACAAGCAACCGTTTTAGTTGAATTGTTGCTTTTAATGATATATTTTCATAAAAAAATATTATTCCTATCTGTGACATCTTTATCGTGATCTAAAAAAGGGTAAAAAATGCATATTTGATGTTTTTCGGTACACGATCCAGATGTCACAGATATGAATAATATTTTTTATGAATATATATCATTAAAAGCAACATTACAACTAAAACCGTTGCTTGTCAAAACTAAAAAAAAAAAAAATTTTAAAAAATTTTTACTGTAGGACCCCAAAAGCTCTAAATTTTTTTTTTCGAAAAATTTTTTAGAACTGAAAGCTTCATCCCACCAAAATCATTTCAAATTTTTTGTCGTGAATAAGCTAACCAAGTAATATTATAATTAATAACAAAAAAATTAAAAATCAAAAAAGTGTGATGAGCTCAAAATTTAGACAAAATCTCATTCTTTCTTATAGACTTTTAAACCCATTAAAGATATCTTCCGGTTTATACGAAAAATAACACAGAAAACTTAAATTTGTAAAATATTTATTTTTTTTTAGTTTTTCTTTGAAAAATATCAAAAAAAAACTAAGGTACCTACCCAGGGGTGCCAGATGATTTTGATGAAAAATCGGCATATTTTCCAAAAAAAATCGGACAAAAAAAAGAGAACAATTTAGCATTAATATATGTATATTAGAGTGTCCCTTATTTTGGAAATGTTGAGACGGTACCCCCTCATTTTTTTCCTTTTGACTAAAAAATAACTCAGGAAAAATTTTACGCCCCTACGACCACGCCTTCCCTACGCGACGGGGCCGTAAAGAGCGGGGCCTTAAAAATCATTTTTCCATACAAAGCAAAAAAATTTTTTTTTGATTTTAAATTTTTTTTGTTATTAATTATAATATTACTTGGTTAGCTTATTCATGACAAAAAATTTGATTTTGGTGGGATGAAGCTTTCAGTTCTAAAAAATTTTTCGAAAAAAAAAATTTAGAGCTTTTGGGGTCCTACAGTAAAAATTTTTTAAAAAATATTTTTTTTTAGTTTTGACAAGCAACCGTTTTAGTTGAATTGTTGCTTTTAATGATATATTTTCATAAAAAAATATTATTCCTATCTGTGACATCTTTATCGTGATCTAAAAAAGGGTAAAAAATGCATATTTGATGTTTTTCGGTACACGATCCAGATGTCACAGATATGAATAATATTTTTTATGAATATATATCATTAAAAGCAACATTACAACTAAAACCGTTGCTTGTCAAAACTAAAAAAAAAAAAAATTTTAAAAAATTTTTACTGTAGGACCCCAAAAGCTCTAAATTTTTTTTTTCGAAAAATTTTTTAGAACTGAAAGCTTCATCCCACCAAAATCATTTCAAATTTTTTGTCGTGAATAAGCTAACCAAGTAATATTATAATTAATAACAAAAAAATTAAAAATCAAAAAAAAAATTTTTGGTTTCCCTAGTAAAAATATTATGCTTATTTTACTAAATAGATCTAATTTGATACGTAAAATGGTTGTATCACATAATATATAATTGTATTACTTTAGATCAAAAAATATAAAAATTGATACAATTTGATTCTGAATTTGGTCAAATCTAATTAGATCAAATTGATCTTATAATATCAACTTTTATATAATTGGATGAGCAAAACCAAAATACGAATCTAATCATATATGGAGCAATATCTAACCATATAAAGTGGATCAACCGTATCAAAGTGATAGATAAAAGTTTATACAAATTTATACGGAAGCATATTAACTCATATAAGATTGTATCAAATTATATATGATTAGACCAGAAAATTTTTACTCGGGTTGTGTGGAAAAATTATTTTTAGGGCCCCGTTCTTTAAGGCCCCGTCGCGTAGGGAAGGCGTGGTCGTAGGGGCGTAAAATTTTTCCTGAGTTATTTTTTAGTCAAAAGGAAAAAAATGAGAG
The DNA here is from genome assembly GCA_963921195.1 of Pegoplata infirma. NCBI lineage: Eukaryota > Metazoa > Arthropoda > Insecta > Diptera > Anthomyiidae > Pegoplata > Pegoplata infirma. Next base: position 117,894,656 of record OY992540.1, read on the forward strand.
GGTACCGTCTCAACATTTCCAACATTTCCAAAATAAGGGACACTCTAATGAATATAATACATTTAATAACATAAAAAGCAATTATAAATAACCATTTATCATCCCTACAAAATTTTTTAATTTTTTTCACAAAAAAAATAAACTTTTTACATCATAATTTTTTTTTTCAGTAATGTCCTAATATTGACTAATATTTTCAGCAAAAAAATCAAAAATATATTTTTTTTCAATTTGTTCAGATTTTTCCATTTTTTAAGCATAGTACTCTGTTTTTTGCGGCGAAAATTTTCTTAAACTTTAAACGCCTCAAATCGTAATAAAAAATTTATAAATTAACAACTTTCGATAATTATAGGAAAGAAACGATCATAAAAAAACTGAAATGTCACTTTTTCGCGGCAATTTAAATTGTCTAAACATGCGTGAAAACTTTTTTATCAATTTCTCTATATAGATTTCCAATAATTTTAGGTATAACTGGCCAATTTTCGTAAATTTACCCAATTTATAGAAGGAAACAAAAAAAAAGTATACAAAGCGACCGTGTTTTTTGAGTTAATCAAAAAATCGGCATTTTTGGACCAAAAATCGGCAAATCGGCACTTTGATAATTTAGAGACAAAAAATCGGCAAAATGCCGATAAATCGGCAAATATGGCAGCCCTGTACCTACCTTATCTTTTTTACAAAAATGATAATTTTAACAGAGTCATTTTAAAACGCAATTGTAACCCAACCAAACGCAATAATTAGAAAAAAAATATTTTCTATGTTGGAGACCATAGACAAATTATACTTTTGCGCTTTATACCAGATTTGTGTTCCACTCAATGGCTGCTGTGCAGGCTTTCAAATAATGCAAAAATCGTCATTTTTCGCATTTTTAACAGTGAATAACTAAAAATCTGGACGTGATGGAAAAATTTGGAGTACAGATTTGGAATCAGGAGATCAAAGTCTACTAAAATTGATCACCAGAATTCAAACCGGAAGATGACTGTTGAGCGGTGTTATTATTATTTTTAAAGAATATTTTAAACTTAACCTTTTTAAATGAATTTTAATCATATATTAAATTCCTATATTATACTTATTATAAGATAAAACGGCTCGTTTTCATATTAATCATATCCTTTTGTAGATAAAAAGGATATTGGATATTTGATAAAGTATAACAAACAGCTCATCAAGATATATAACTGATAAACAAATTGTTAATTTTCTTTGTGGTCCAACAAATAAGAATGAATTAATAAAATATATGTTAAACAAGATAAACATAAAATCGATAACTATTATATATTTATTTTAAAGGATTAGGGGAAAACGTGAATACTTACTTACATGGGCTACATAGAAGTAGTTTTTAAGACACAATTATATAAATTCGTTGTTGCAACTTGAGGTATAGTACTTTGTTTAATATAAATTTAAAATTGATCTTCTATCAAATCGAAATATGGTAGCGTATGAGTGATATTTAAACATATTAATTAAAATTAATCATACGCACCACCATTGAGTATTTACTAGAGTTGTCAATTATTCGATTTGAACTATGTTCAAATAAATCAAATAATTGATTTTGTTCGATCAATCAAACGATAAGGCCAAAAAAAATTATTCGATTAATCGATGAGAATAACAATTAAAAAGTTTAGATTTTTAATAATTTTTTTTTACAACAAAATTATCATACAAAAAAATCATGTGAACGAAAACAGTATTTTTTTTAGAAAAAACCATAAAAAAACCAAAGAATAATATATTTTTTTAAAGATTTTCTCAAATGTCTCAGAATCTGATATTTTCGTTTACAAAAAGTTTCAGAATCCGAGACAGTTAGAAAATATGTCTCAGAGTCTGAAACTTATTCTATAGAAAAAATATCACAGAAACTAAAAACAGTTTCTATGAAAATATCTCCAAGGATCCAACAAGGGAAGTATTTCAACCCTTATGAACCGATTTGCCTGAAACAAAAAATATATGGGGCATTCCAGGCCAAATCACTCACTTTTAGACCCGACCCCTTTCGATTTATTTTATTTTTGAATATGTTTTAGTTCTTATTAAATGCAACTTGGACAACAATTTTCAGCCTTTTATTGCAAGATGGTGTTGAGTAATCAATTTTTCTAAATGGCGATTTTTTCAAAAAAATTAAAAAAATTTAAATTTTCAATTAATTTTCACCAGTTAAAAATAAAGATATCTTAAAAAAGGTTGGACGACGTTTTGTTGGTATTTAAATTTAGTTTTAGAAAAAAATATTAAAAAAATTATTTGAAGTAATTATCACTTATTTTTTAACGTTTAAAAATTCAAATCGACTTTTTGAAAAGTCCGAAACCTTCGACTTTTTTTAAAACGTCTAAAAGTTTGTTCAATTTGTTCTATTTTTTTTTTTAATTTTAAAATTGCACCTTTTATTTTTTGGCTCTGATTTATTTTATATAATGCTCCACAAAAATTAAATTGGTAGATACTGACCCTAACTTACTCAAGATATATTAATTTTGAGGTAAAAATACGCCTCACAAAAATTAAGAACGATCGGACAGTGGTAAGTTCCGCATGGGACTTGAAGTTTAGAAAACGGATTACAAGGAAAAATATGAATCAGTTTTCTAAATTTTTTTGGTATTTTAAGTTAAGTTTAATTCCAAGTGGTTACAGAATTATTATACGGAGTAAAATGCCTCTCTAATAAGGTACCAAAAACTAAAATCGGTTGAAAATCAGCTAAGTTATTACAACTTCCCCAGGCAGACCACTTGATTAAGCACAAAAATCCGATTTTTAATTCATTGAAATTTTCTACTTTAATAACTTTTTTTCATTCTTCAATTTCAAATGTAATTAGACGACAAGTATTTATACCCTACACCACACTGTGGTACAGGGTATAATGAGTTTGTGCTGATGTTTGTAACTACCCGAAATATTGGTCCTAGACCCACTTTTAAGTATACCGATCGACTTAGAATCACTTTTTGAGTCGATTTGGCGATGTCCGTCCGTCCGTCCGTCCGTCCGTCCGTCCGTCCGTCTGTCTGTCCATGTAAACGGTGTAAACACGATACAGGTCGCAATTCTTAATCAATTGACTTGAAATTTGAAACTTAAGCCTCTTTTGGTCCAAGGACGAAGCCTATTGAAATTGGAAAAAATCGGTCCATATTTAGACCTAGCCCCCATACAAAGGTCCTCTTTAGTTTTGGCTCAAATGACTCTAATAGCCGCAGTTTAATAGGTATCTTTTCGAAATTTGCCAGGTAATCATGTTTTATCCACACAAATCAACATTCCGAATTTTAAAGAAATCGGACCAGTTCTTCTTGTAGCCCCCATACAAACCACCTTCCCGATTTTCACATAAATCTCTCAAATTTCATGAAAATAGAAAATATTTAATTAAAATTCTGTTTGTGTATGTTAAACGCGTTCTTTAATAACGTTATCAAATCTGATTATCATCGGACCATTTTTGGACTTAGGTCCCATGTGGAAATTTCCCCCGATATTCAGTTGAAGCGATTTATTGTCAACAAAAAGAAGCCTATTCCACACAAGTTTGATTAGTGAGTGCTTTTTACACTTATTAAAGATTTGACAAAATATAGATCTAATCAGTCCATGTTTGAACTTGGGACCCATTTTCCGGGAAACTCTGGTGTAGGGTATTATATGGTCGGTCTTGACCGACTATAATTTTCTTACTTGTTTTTATATTGTGTTTTGCTAACATGTTTTAAATTAATGCTAAAAATGCCAAAAAAAATATTACACCGAAACATGAATAATGAAAAAAAGTTATTACAGTAGAAATTTTAAATTAATTAAAAAAAAGGGACTCGTATTCTGTAATCAAGTTGTATGACACACGCTAGATGTCTGGGGAAGTTGTAATAACTTGGCTGATTTTCAACCGATTTTAGTTTTTAGTATCTTATTAGAAAGGCATATTACTCCACATCATAATTCTGTAATCACTTGAATTAAAACTTAACTTAAAATACCATAAAATTGCGAAACAAATTTATATTTTTCCTTGTAATCCGTTTTTAAAACTTCAATTACCATGCTAAACGCCTTACCCATGTCCGATCGTCTTAAATTTTTGTGAGACATATTTTTACCTCAAAATGAATGTATCTAGGGTAAGTTAGGGTCAGTATCTACCAATTTATTTTTTTTGGAGCACCATATAAAGAAAAATCAGAGCCAAAAAATAAAAGGTGTAATTTTAAAAATTAAAAAAAAAAAATAGAAAGAATTGTGATCACATCTCAAATTATGGCTTAAAAGTACCGTTATTTAGAGTAGAGTTTTTATAGTTTTTTTTTACAAAAAAATCTAAGGTTTCGGGCTTTTTCAAAAAGTCGATTTTAATTTTTAAACGTCAAAAAATAAGTAATAATAACTTCGAATAATTTTTTCATATTTTTTTCTAAAACTACATTTAAATACCAACAAAACGTTGTCCGACTTTTTTTAAAATATCTATATTTTTTAATTGTCAAAACTAATTAAAAATTTAAATTTTTAGATTTTTTTGAGAAAATCGCCGTTTTGAAAAATTGATTACTCAACACCATCTAAGAATAAAATGCTGAAAATTGGTGTCCAAGTTGCATTTAATAAGTTCAAAACATATCCAAAAATAAAATAAATCGAACGGGGTCGGGTCTAAAAGTGGGTGATTTGGCCTGGAATGCCCCATATACATATATAAAGGCCGAATAAATACATTTTTTTTTATGTACCTTTTGGTACTAAAAATAAAAAAATAATATTTTAAAAATGTTTGAAAATTAATTTTTGGAAAAATAAAATTCGATTTTTTTTGAGAATTTTATTTTTGGAAATAATAAAATTCAAATGTTCTTAAGAAATTTATCTAAACAAAAATTTTATTTTAAATACCCTATGAATTTTAAATAAAATTAGATTTTTACCCTTGTCTGATACTAATAAATAAAATAATAAAACAATACTAAGTTCTGCAATGATCAGAATGATCTTTTAATGCCTTTTTCAATTCTTCATATATTAAAACATGTTTTTAAGGCATAACAAGAGCTAAAAAGAAAGAGAAAAAACATAAAATTGTAAATTGTGAAAAAATGTATTATTTGTCTTTCATAGTGAGACATTTTATGAAAATGCTAGCAGATTTTTAGCATTTTTTTTATAGAAAATTGCTTAGAAATTCTGAAAAATTTTTCGTATAGAAAAGTCTCTAATTCTGAGTCATTTTCATATAAAAAATGTAAAAAAATAAAAAAATAGTCTCTGATTCTGTGACATTTTTCGTATAGAAAACGACAACTTTTCGTATAGAAACAGTATAGAAAAAGTTTCAGATTCAGATACAAGTTTTTTTTTACATTTGTTAAAAAAATTAAAAACCAATGAAACAATGTCCTGCATTTGAATTAGAATGCTGTTTTTTTCTGCTAAACAGTCGAAAATGTTTGTCTGCTGAAAAATAATATATTTCATCAAGAACGATTAATTCGCATTCCATATTTGAGTGGTAGTCCTGGTTACTTTATTTTAAAATTTTTTAAGTTACAATTTTGAATTTAATAATAACGATTTTTTTAAAAATTTATAATTATAAATATGACATTTTTCGTATCATAAATATTGCAACTTTTTATTCTAAATTCCCTTAAAAAAAAATATCTATTCTCATCCTAACCCCTAGCTATTTGTTTAACTATTCTTAATAAACTCCTTTTTAGGAGCTCGTATAAATTGTCTATTATATTTTTAATAAACTGTTAAAAATACTTCACTAAATTGCCATTTTGTTTTTTCATTGTAACACTTTTATATTGACTTTTCATTATGGCAATCTGTCCTAATAGCATTATAGCCCACTTTAATATTTTGAGTCACTTCTAACTAAAACTGGGAAGCAGAAATGTCCAACAAAGAATAAAGAAAATAAAAGAAATAAAAATAACACATTATAGTATAGGAAAAGTTTCCTTTGCTTATTACGCTTCTTCTTCTTCTCCTTTTTCCTTTAACAAAAATAATGGGGGAAAATGTAAAGTAGAACATTTTGTCGAACAAGAAGGAAAAATTTTCATGCATGAAAATTTAATCTTAATGGAATTAAATTTAACACGATAGAAAAGCACAGATTACGATTAAATACAATAATGGCAGAGAAACTCGATGACTATAATGATTTTAGAACGAGTAACGGTGTGAATTTAATTTCCGTTTTTTACTACTACCACTGCAACAACGACCGCCACTACTATTCTCGTCAGACATAATTAATGGTTATGTACTGTGATGAAGCTAGCTAGGATGTACCATCAAGGTTTTGTATAACGGAATACATTAGGGTTGTACTTTTTGGTTTGAAGGGAGAATCACTAATTAGAAAATAAGAGAAAAAAAATCCAGAGAAAAGTGGAAATGCAATAACAGTTGAATAAAATATTAATTTTGTTGTTGATTTTTAAGAAAACATGTTTAAAATCTTAATGTATAAAAAATATGCAGAAAAGTGAAATCTGCCTTGACCGAATCCGTGAATATCCTCTTCAATACATTTTTAAAGAGATAGTGATTTTTATAACGTAAACAAAATCTCACTTTTCTTAAGCCGCCCAGAGACACAATACATGTTGGATGACTTGTTAGTTGACGAAAAAATATTTCCAAAATACACTTATCCGACATATTTATACACATGTTGGAATTCTTGTAGGAGTAACATGAAAATTTTTTTTATTTTTCAACACTTTTTTATGTTTTTTTAATATATTTAGGTTAAAATTTACTTTTTAACATCATTGCTTTATACAAAAACATTACTTTGTGAAAAACAATAACAAATAATGAATTAAAAAGTCTCTGTTCGTACAACGGTCGGATCACAAGTCAATACACCATCCGACATGTCATCCAACTTTTCATCCGACCATCGAAAAATCAAAACTTTTTGATTTTTCATCCGACCAGCCATCCGACCATCCGACAGCCCCATACACGAGAAAAATTACATTGGTCATCCAACAAGTCATCCAATTTGTTTGAAATGTATGGGAGCCTTTACTAGACCACCTTTCTCTTTCCAAATTTGATACATATTCTCTCCCGATGATTATGAAAAAATTCTTTTTGTTTTATTTTTTCCAAATAAAATGTAGTTCGCGCTTAACGCTATTCAAAGTTGTGATTTTTCAGTAAATCTATAAAAATATATGAACTTTAGAAGATCATATCTATTGAACCCGATGTCCGATTGTTATAATTTTTTTGCCATACTAAAGATTACATCTTCCACAATTTTTTAACAAAATACACAGATAGGAGAAATATGATAAATTCGTCCCAGAGACATTTTTCTCTGAGACATTATTCGTATAGATAAGTTCTCGAACCCTGAGAAATTTTTCGTATGTAAAAAGTTCCTGAGACATTTTTCGTATAAAAAATCTCAGATTTTGAGACATTCTTAAAAAAGAAAATGTCTCAAATTTTTATACATTTTCGTATAAAAAAATCTGAGATTCTGAGAAAGTTTTGTTTTGAAAAATTTTGTTATTCTAAGACATTTTTCTGAGACATTTTTCGTTTAGAAAAAGTTCAGATTCAGAAACATTTTTCACATAGAAATAGTCTCAAGTTCTTATAGAAAAAAGTCTCAGATTCTAAGACGTTTGTCGTATAGAAAAATTCTCAAATTCTGAGACGTTTTTCGTATAGAAAAAGACGCAGATTCTGAAACAGTTTTTGTATAAAAAAAGTCGCAGATTCTGAAAAATTTTTTGTGTAGAAAAAGTCTCACTGATATTTTTCTCTGAGATATTTTTCGCATAGATAAATTCTTTTACTCGGAGACATTTTTCGTATTGAAAAAGTCTTATGTTAGATTCGTATAGAAAAAGTCTCAGATTTTTAGACGTTTTTCGTATAAAAAATAGTCTCATGTTCTGAGACGTTTTTCGTATTGAAAAAATTCTCAAATTCTGAAATGTTTTTCAGATAGAAAAATTCCCAGATTCTCAGTGGTTTTCTGTATAAAAATCATTGGATTGGCCTTTTTCATATAGCAAAAGTCTTAGATTCTGACACGTTTTTCGAATAGAAGAAGTCTCGATTCTGAGACGTTTTTTCTATGAAAAAGAGTATTAGATTCTGAAACACTTTTCCACAAAAAAATTTAATTACCCATAATACCGTCCGACAAAAATTAAAAAAAGTCGTTGAACACGAACTGGATAATATACGTTTGAATCTAGAGACTAAATGTAGTAAAACTGGATTTACAGTTTTTCATTTCGTGATCCTGTTGAGTTAAAACACCTCAATTCAACCAAAAAAAGTAGCATTTTTGACCTTACCCCTTTCGAATTTGATGAAACTTGGAATATAGTTGGACCCTTACAAAAAAAAACATAGTGCCAAAATTTTGGACTTCGGGTAGTTTTTGTTCCCGAGATATGGGCTCTTGAAAATTGGCCAAATTAGGATGTATTTGACAAAAGTGTTCTGAGATAAATAGATATAACTCGAAAAGTAATTATAATATGTACAGGTCTCAGTCAGGTTGCAAATAATAGGTAATGGGACAGCCTTTAAAATGGCATTCCCCAAGACTTTTTTTGAAAAAGGTCAAAGGTCATTGGTTTTAACCTTAATTTTTGGAGAGCTATATCTCAAAAAACGATATTTTTAAAATGTTGGAAAAAATATATGTTATTAAGGGTCACTTATACTACTTTAGTTTAAATTTTCAGGATGGAGACTTCATTGGAACTTTTAATATTAATAGAAACATAGTGACAGGAAAGAAAAATATATTTTTTTTGTCTTTGAGATTCTGGTACCAAAGTTTACTTTTCTGAATGTTTTTGACGTACTGAGTCCATATATGACCTTTGAACTGGCCTATCGCTATTAGTTTTCGAGATATCTGCACAAAAATATATGAAAATTGCTAAAATGCTATTGCAGTGTTTTGTTGAACATTTAGGTGCATATATCTTGAAAAGTAATAGTGATAGGCCAGTTCAAAGGTCATATTTAGACTCCGCATGTCAAAAACATTCAGAAAAATTAATTTTGTTTCCAGAATTTCAAAGACAAAATTTTTTTTTTTCTAAGGGAAATTACACCGCTTTTTCTCTCCTGTCACAATGTTTCTATTAATATTAAAAGTTCTAATGAAGTCTCCATCCTGAAAATTTAAACTTAAGTAGTATAAGTGATTCTTAACAACATATATTTTTTCCAAAATTTTAAAAATATCGTTTTTTGAGATATAGCTCTTCAAAAATATGGGTTAAAACCAATGACTTTTTTCAAAAAAATCTTAGGGAAACCACTTTAAAGGCTGTCTTATTACCTATTATTTGAAACCTGAATGAGACCAGTATTATTATTAATTTTCGAGATATCTTTATTTATGTCACAACACTTTTGTCAAATATATATGAGTTTGCTAATTTTCAAGACCGCATATCTCAAATACTGGAATGACCAGAAGCCTGAAAAATTGGCAAAATCTCTTTTTTGTTAAAGTAAACCCCAGGACCTAATTTCATTCAATTTGGAGGGGGTGCGGTCAACTCGTCGGTTGAATTGAGTTGTTTTAGCTCTGTTTCCTTTTTAATTGACTTCAAAGTTTTGAGGATTAAATTTTATAAAAAATTATTTTAATAGTTATACTTGTCCTAGGATACCATTAGATATAGAAAATAAAAGAGGAAGATCTCCTCTAATTTTCGTATTTTATTAGTTTTAGATATCAGTAAAAAAGTGTAAGTTACGTCCCTTCAAAAATGTATCCTTTTTTTTAATTAATTAAAAAAAAAATAATTTACTAAATTTTTTTTTGAATGTAAAATTTTTTTTAATGTAAAATTTTTTTCGGGTGTATTTTTTTTTGTTTTATTGTAAAAATATTTTTGAGTAACAAAAATACGTTGTAAAATATTTTTGTGACTTACCAATGTTTTTAAAACATGTTTAACGTGGTTTCAACTTATGAATTTAAGGTAAAACTTATCTGAAATTCACGGTTTTGCTAATAACTTTTGGACCACTGGACTGATCTGGCTGAAATTCAAAACAAACTAGGTGAGGGGAACAACAAATACATATGCCAAGCTTCAGCGTCCTCAGAATAGTTTTTCGAAAGTAAGCGTGTGTTTTATATCGTAAATTCACGAAAAACGCTTGCCGATATTCAGTCTTTTACTCATAACTTTTGAACCACTGGAGCGATTTCGCTGGATTGCAATAGCAACCTGACTAGGTAAGTGTCCAACACATTTGCCAAACTTAAGGAGCCTCCGTAAAGTCTTTCAAAAGTTAGCGCGTTTTTAGCAGACAGACAGACGGACAGACGGACGGACGGACATCGCTAGATCGTCTAAAATTCGATCGAGGATCATGAATATATGGAATCTTAGACTTTAATTTCGAGGTGTTACAAACGGAATGACAAACTTATATGTACCCTCTATCATTAGAGTAGGGGGTATAAAAATGTAACGGCACCACTAAAAGCGTTGAAATTTAATGGGTAGATATGTCTTAAGAAAATGTTGTTATTAAAAAAAATATTGGGGGCTGTCTTATATTTGACTCGTCTAGGGGTAACCCTAGGACAGTTAGAGCAGTGGGAGCGTAGGAGCGCTAGTAGCTGATGTCAAAAAAAAAAAAAAAACGAAAAAAAGTTTGGTAACCACCTTAAGGGGTTAACGATTGAGGGTATTGAAAAAATATTTGAAATTTTCAAAAGAAGTTATATTAACATTTTATACAGGTCGAACAGGTTTATGAAGGCCTATCCAATGGAGTCGTGTCTAAATTCGGCTTATTGTTAGTTTATATGGGGATGTATACACCCTGTTAGAAAGAGATCCGGTCCTCTAAACTAGTCTAAAGTGACAAGGAATGCTCCCAAACCACAATCACGCGTGATTAGCCAGAAAAACTTTACTCTGTATAAATGTCACCATTATTTTAGTTCATATACAAAATATTCTTGTTTGCCTTCAACTAATTTTTAACTTTACGGGGATAGAATCACAGGCAGAATCCAATAAATGAAAGTTTTTATTTTGTGTTTTATAAAATTTATATGAGGGGGAGATATTAGTGAAAGTGTTTTAGTGAAAATAAAAAAAAAAAAAAAGTTTAATTCTTATTTTCAATTCAATTTTTGTTTTTTTTTTATAGTTATTCCTCTGTTGAGAGAAATTATTTTTAATTTGTGTTTTTAATTTTCATTTATAAATTAGAGTGTTGATTATTGTTAGACAAAAGATTTGACTGGCATTAAATTAATGACGGTGTATTCAAAACCAAAATCCCTAGTTGTGTCTAAAGTATTGGAGGGGAGTTTAATCCAGCGTGTAAAATAAGTTTAATTTTAATGAACGACAATCAATTAGTAACACTCGACTACACTAATTTTATGCAGATTAACAATTAATTGATGCTGACAAAATGCCACAATATGACAAGTTTTGTTTTTTTTTTTTTTTTGTTCGCCAAATGAGAAATAGAAATTGAAAAAATATACATATAATTGGAAAATGTTAACTTGTCAACGAGAGATAGGTACTTGCTAGGGACAGTTTTAAATTATTTTTAAGCTAAATGTATCTAGAGCGTTCCGTCAAAACTAAACTTTCGAATTTCGAAAAACTATGGAGTAAAAAAAGTTTAACACGAAAAATTTGAGTAAAAAATATCATCCCATATTGTTTCCTGCTCTATTCCATTTTGTTCCCCGTTCTACTCCATTGCATTTCCAATTCCATCTCCTTCTTCTAAGATCATTATTATAGGAACAGAAAAAGTTCCAAAAGTACACTTAATTTTCCTCATTAGAAACGGAATTTCCAAAAAGTACCTCTTCCAGAATGTTTTTCTTCACCGGAGGATCCTATAATCCATATTTAAATTATCTAGGATCAGTGTTTCAGCAAATATTAAAAGTACAAAAAGTATACTTTTCATCCCCGTTAAGAAACGAAATTTCCAAAAAGTAATTTTCCCAATCTTTTTTTTTTCACCAAAGGATTTTACATTCCAAATTTCAAGTTTCTGTGACCAATATATCAGGAAATAAATAAGTACACTTTTTTACCTCTTTTAAACCCTTTATTTTCTACAGGCGAACCTTTTCAAGTTTCTATGATTATTATTTCAAGAAATAAAAAAGGACCAAAAAGTGTTTTTTCGGTACTTTTAACAAAAGGTACTTGTTATAGAAGGTACTTTTTATAAAAGGTACTATATATATACTTTTTATAAAAGGTACTTTTTATAAAAGGTACTTTTTATAAAAGGTACGTTTTATAAAAGATACTTTTTATAAAAGGTACTTTTTATAAAAGGTACTTTTTATAAAAGGTACTTTTTATAAAAGGTACTTTTTATAAAAGGTACTTTTTATAAAAGGTACTTTTTATAAAAGGTACTTTTTATAAAAGGTACTTTTTATAAAAAGTACTTTTTATAAAAGGTACTTTTTATAAAAGGTACTTTTATAAAAGGTACTTTTTATAAAAGGTACTTTTTATAAAAGGTACTTTTTATAAAAGGTACTTTTTATAAAAGGTACTTTTTATAAAAGGTACTTTTTATAAAAGGTACTTTTTATAAAAGGTACTTTTATAAAAGGTACTTTTTATAAAAGGTACTTTTATAAAAGGTACTTTTTATAAAAGGTACTTTTTATAAAAGGTACTTTTTATAAAAGGTACTTTTTATAAAAGGTACTTTTTATAAAAGGTACTTTTTATAAAAGGTACTTTTTATAAAAGGTACTTTTTATAAAAGGTAATTTTTATAAAAGGTACTTTTTATAAAAGCTACTTTTTATAAAAGGTACTTTTTATAAAAGCTACTTTTTATAAAAGGTACTTTTTATAAAAGGTACTTTTTATAAAAGGTACTTTTTATAAAAGGTACTTTTTATAAAAGGTACTTTTTATAAAAGGTACTTTTTATAAAAGGTACTTTTTATAAAAGGTACTTTTTATAAAAGGTACTTTTTATAAAAGGTACTTTTTATAAAAGGTACCTTTAAATTTTTGTCGAAAAACGTATTTTTTTTCCAAACTTGACCGCTGGCTGAAGATGTCCTTGCATTTTTTTTATTGGTTTCCTGCGACAAATCGCTGTTGAACCGGCACGGGTTGTTTTTCCAAGGGACATGCCTAGTGACATATCACAAGTGATGTATCCGGGGTTGAGACAATTCCTCACCAAATGACCGGTGTTTTATTATAAAAGCTGTCAAGTTTGTGATATGTCATTTGTGTCATAGTAATATTTCCTATCCTATCTAAAACCGGCTATCTAAGACCACTTTGTCTGTGGGGAAAAAAATTCTATTCAAGTTGTGATTACAGATATATGTATATCTTAAGTGGCTGTAAATAAAAATACCTTGACAAAAAGCTTGCAAAAAACTTTTTTGAATAATAATTTCGTACTTTTATTAAACAAAAAAATTGTTTTGCCAGGACTCTTATTTTGTACGATTGGCAGTTTCTGACTGGGTTGCCTTGTGGTTGTCTTTCAATAGTTAGGATGTTGTCAACATACAAATGGACAGACATCGTTTAATTGCCTTAACCCATTAAACATATTATATGTAGATTATGAAAATTCGGGATATCATACCTGCTTGTTCCCTATATTTTCTTTTAATTCTATATATTTTTTCTTTCTGTACGTTCTATAAAACTAAAAAATAAAAGCAGTTTAACATGCCTATTTACAAAAAAATTCCATATCAGTAAACTAATTTTAAAACGAAGTTCCTCGTTTTAAATGTTTTTATTGAAACTAAAAAAAAGAAAAAAAAATTCATTAAATTTGTTAATTAAAATTCATTTAGTTCGATTTTATGACTGTAATTTAGATTTTAATAACAAAAGAGAATCAACGGCTGCCAGTGCAATGCTCACAAACGTATGAGGCATTATTTTTTAAAGTTCTCACCCAATAATGTGTATGAAATAATGTACCAAGTGATTACAAAGTACTTTTCTTATGACTGGTTAAATAAGGACTTTTTCTTTATTTAGTGCAATGCACATTCAGGTATTTAAACAAATGTTAATTAATCGAAATGAACTTTTTCGGTGACTTGTCATAGGACTGGTAGAAGAACCCTTCTCTTGTACACCTTAAACTTTAGTTTGTATGCAGACATATACTCCAGCAATCTCGAAGTCTTTGACTATTTAATAAGTTTTCTGGAAGAGTTTCTATTTTAAATGACAATTCTTTTATTTGTCCTTTCGTTCTGACAATTTGTTTTTTGGATAAATTTCTTTCCAGCAAAATGTCTCATAATCCCTCATATGTATTTATTAGAGTGGGGTAGTAAAAAGAATTTTCAAAAAACAAAAAAAAAAAAAACACAAAAAAAATTATGAGCTTAATTTTTTTAGTAAAAATTCAGAAAAATTTAAAATAATTAAGACAAGTGAGAGTGCTAAATTCGGCTGAGTCGAATCTTTTCTACGCTCCAATATGTAAACAAATGGCAGGGGCGGAACAACTTCCCCCTCGCGATAAATTTTTACAAATTATAGGGTGATTTAAAAAAAACGATATTTTCTAAGTGGTCTCAAGGACTAAAAAGAGGTCCTTGAACTTTATCTATCATAAAAATGTTTCATTTGTTTAATAAAAACAAAAAAAAAAATTACCCATATTTTATTTATTAATGCCTGCGAATTTTGTACTCTTGCCCAAAATATTAAATCATAGTAATGTTTTGCGGAAGATTTGGGTGTACTTGCCAAAGCAAAGTTTTTTTTAGAAAAAATTATATTATATTACTTTGATATTTCATGCAAAACGAATTAAAATATCAGTCGAGGACCCCATTAAAAAACCAAAAGAGCTGTATATTTCGTGTGTGCAAAAATAAGTGCAAAAAAGTGTTTTTACATTTTGGAGAGTATACAAGATTCGGCACCAAAAAATATAACACTCTCACTTGTTTTATGTACATTTGATAAACAAATGGAAAATTTTTATGCGAAAAGCTTAGAATTGGTGAAAAAGTAGTTTTGGTAAATAAACATGATTTTTTTTTACGAAAAACAAAATTATGTTAGAAAAAATTTAATGAACCCAACATTTTTTGTAAAAAAAAAATTTTGATGAAAAAAAGTTTTTGATGAATTTTTTGATGAAAAGGAAATTTTTTTGATGTAAAAAAATTGATAAAAAAAAATTGTTGGTGAGAAAAAAATTGATAATAAAAAATTTGATAAAAATTTTATGAAAAAAAAATATGATAAAAAAAAATTATGAAAAAAAAAAAAATTGATGAAAAAACAAAAAAATTGATGACAAACAAATTTTGATGAAAAAAAAAAAATTTTGACGAAAAAAAAATTTTTTGATGAAAAAAACAATTTGATGAAAAAACAAGTAGAAAAGTTAAATTCGACTTTGCCGAATCTATGAATACCCTCCACAATGCATTTTTTTAAAAGGTAGTACATTTTTTAACTTGAAAAAATTTACAATTTTTATTAGAAATATTTTATTTTGAGTAAAAAACTCTTTTTGTCATTTAAAAAAAAAAATTAAAATTTTTTTTTAATTTCGAGTGTAATTTTTAAGTTAGTGCTTTTAAAACTACAGAAGTTTAAAAAGCATTGCTTTAAAATTAAACAAGTTTGAAAAGCATTGTTTAGTTACCACCAATGCTTTTAAAACTTGTTAAAACACGTGGCATTTTAGATAAAGCAAAACTGATATTCAGGGTTTTGCTTATAACTTTTGAACCACTGGACCGATTGAGCTGAAATTTAATACCAACCAGACCCGGGGAACGGCAAAGGTACATGCCAAGCTCCAGTAGTCTCATTATTGTCTTTCGAAAGTTATCGTGGTTTTCATCTCGTACATTCGCGAAATACCCTTGCCGAAATTTACTCTTTTGCTCATAACTTTTGAACGACTGGACCGATTTGGCTGGATTGCAATACCAACCTGACCAGGTAAATGACAAACATATATGCCAAACTTCAGTAGCCTCTGTAAAGTCCTTCAAAAGTTAGCGTGTTTTCTACGGACGGACAGACAGACAGACAGACAGACAGACAGACGGACGGACGGACGGACGGACGGACGGACGGACATCGCTAGATCGACTTAAAATCGATCGAGGATCATAAATATATATACTTTATGGGGTCCTAGACCAATATTTCGAGGTGTTACAAACGGAATGACAAACTTATATATACCCTCTATCACTAGAGTGGAGGGTATAAAAAATGATGAAAAAAAAAATGTTTGATGAAAGAAAAAAAATTTATGAAAAAAAAATTGATAAAAAAAAAATTTGATGAAAAAAAAAGATAAAAAAAAAATTATGAAAAAAAAGTTTAATGAATAAAAAAAAATTTTATGAAAAAAAAAAAAAATTGATGAAAAAAAAAAAAATTTGATGAAAAAAAAATTGATGAAAAAAAAATTTTTTTTTGTTGAAAAATAATGTTACTTTTTATTCACCAGCTTGTGAAAAACGGCTTTATTCACCACGAGGCGAATTATTAACCAAGTTACAAACCCAAGTTATTAAAATTATTGGTTTAAAGAAAATGAAAATAGTAATTCTTGTTTTCGTTTTCGTTAATTGTTAGCTTATAAAACCAAACTGAGGTGGCGTCCTGCAACTTTTTTAAAATTAGACACCAGCCTAAAAACATTATCATGTCAAAATTTATTGAAATTATCTACTGTAACCAGGGTTGGCAACCGAAACGAATAACGGTATCGGTAACGGTATTGGTATTACATATTTTTTATATCGGTAACGGTAAAGGTAACGGTATTTTCGATTATTTCGGTAACGATAAACCGTTACCTAAACATCGATACCGGTACGTACCGGTATTATGAAAAAATTTACCCAAAGTGTTAAAAAGTCACAAATTTGTTAAAAACACGTAAAAAATCAAAAATGTATGTATAAGTGCATTTTTAACTATACTAACTATTAATTGCACTACCAAACACCGAAAATTCGACTGGGACGCGACCTTATACACTTAATAACAATAGTTTTGCTGGTCAAAATCCATTCTCCAAACTTTTCCATCACTTCAGGTTTCTGAGAAATTAAAGGTCAAAGTTCAAAAAAATTGCCGTTTGGGGCATTTTTGGAAAGTCATAGAGGATGAACCCGATGGGATGGTGGCTTCAAAAAAATCGAGGGTGAAGCTCTTTAAGATTCAGAACTCATTTGGTCAGTCGCCTTAACCCTTTGGGCACCAATTGTCATTCAATGACGTCGGGGAAAATACCTTACAATTAGTGCTCCAACGGTTAAAGCGATTGATCAAATGAGTTAAACATCTTAATGAGCAATGTTTATGATTTACCGTTGACTTATTTTTAAGTCGTCAGCACATCGAGTTCATCCGCTATGCGTTGTCAAATAATTTCGAAGACGCGGTTTTTTGTATCTAAAATTTCTCAAAATCGTGATGTAATGGAATCTTATCCACCGGATTTGTGGCCAAAAAAATAATTGCAATCATGTGCATAAGGTGACGTTCCATTCGTATAAAAGTTTTTTTTTCGTATGATTTGAAGCAGAAAAAATGGTTTTTGGAACTAAGACATCATTGATTGACAGTTGGTGCCCTAAGTGTTAAGGCGACTGTCCAAATGAGTTCAGCATCCTTAAGAGCAATGTTTAACCCTAGGATGATCAGTGAAAAAAAAGTCACAAACGTAACAACTAGGTCTGCGCAGACCTATTGTGATTTGTAGGGGTTTACGTAAGCAGAAATCCTAAAAATGTGTGTAAATATGTTTGTACGTTCTGCATACACATTCTTAGCACAAAAAACTCAAAAAAAACATTCAATCGCATGCCACACCATTCAAATAACTTTTAGGTCTGACTAGACCTTTGCAAGCATGAAACTATGTCTGCGCAGACCTATGTTTTTGTTTGGTTTTGGACCAACATTTGAACCTAGCCAAGTAAGTGAAAACGTACGCGAATTTCATAAAATTGAATGTCAATATGTTTGTACTGTCCCCTTACACATTTTACGAGCACAAAAGACAAAACTAATTTCAATAACATGCCTTACCATTCATTCAAATTCATAGGTCTGCACAGACCTAGTTTGTACGTTTATGACTATTTTTTTCTAAACACGAATAAAACCTCATAGAAACATATAAGCAGTTTGATGTTGAGCTAAGTTTGTTCTCAAGACCCGCTTCTAGGAAGTCATAAACGGATTCGTCTCTAAAACGAAAAACAATAGATTTATACACAGTTTATTACGCAAAAGGTCTGCTCAGACCTGGTTGAACCTCCTAGGGTTAAGATTTACCCTTGACTTATTTTGAAGTCGCTATCACATCGGGTTCATCCGCTATGAGCTATCAAAAATGTCAGGGGGAAAACAGAGCAACACAAATTAGCAACGCAAAAATTTTACAAAAAAAAAATCTTCGATTTTTTTAAAGCGACAATTATTTTTTTGTTATGCTGCTGGTTTTTCAATAAAATTAATTTTTTTTTTTTAATAAAATTTTTAAATTTTTTTCAAGAAATTTTTCTTAAAAACTTGACAACTAAATATTTATGTAAAATCATCCAAATAATCATCAGATTTTTTATCAGTTGAAAATTTTTTAGTTTTAATCGTTTAAATTAGACAAAAATTAAACAAAAATTGACATAAAAAAATGTAAAATTACAAAATAATAAGTTTTGAACAAAAAATATTTTGAAGTTTGCAACCAGAGTCAGTAAAAGTACAAAAAAAATTGTGTTATTTTTAAAACAACTCCGCCAACAACACTTCAGCGATTTGGTACAATTCAGGTTTATCTCTTCTTTTATCTTCCTACTAAAAAATGTTTATATTACGTGGCACTCACTTTTCTTAAATTGAGAATGTGATAATTGGTTGGACCGATTTTCACATATTCTTTGTCAAGATTTAGTTAATTGCGAATGTGACATTGGTTGGGCCGATTTCCTAATTATTTTTTGTCCATATAACAATGCGAATAGTAGATTAAAAATATTTTACTTTGTTTTTATCCGTATTTTATCCGTATTTTATGACAACCGAAACAAAACCGATATAATACCGGTAAAAATCCGAATAAAGGTAATGGTTCTTTATCGGTAACGGTATTTAAATATTTTTATTTCGGTATTGGTAACGGTAACGGTAGTCAAAATTAAAGGGTTTTTAATCGGTAACGGTATTGAAAGGGTAACGGTAGCCAACACTGACTGTAACAAAAAATTTCCCAAAAATTTTTTGAAGTTGATTTTAAAAAAACAAAAACAATTTGTATGGCAACAAGAGAATGTATTAGGGTGATTAGACCGGTTTTTCGAAAACGGTTTGAACCGGTTTTTGTGAATTGCGACGATCTGTTTTTTTTTAAATTTTAACTATTCGAAAACCGGTTTGACCGGTTTTTTTACTGTCAAAACCCGGTTTTTTAAATCAACTTATTAAAAGGAGTAAAACTCGATTTATTTTTTTAAAGTGTAATTTGATTACTAAAAAGGTGTTCAAAAAAATTCCAACTGAATGCAAAACAAGTAAAAAAAATAATTTCGCCTTTACCGAATCTATAAATTAGAGTTTGCAACTTACTTTTGGAAGTGGGAAATTTTTACGCATAAAAAAAAAATTAAAAAAAATTTTAGTAAACATTTTTGTTGAGTATCAAAATTTTATTTTGAGTAATTTTTAATATATTTAGTTTTGATATTTTTCAACCATTTTTATTAAATATTTTATTAAATTAATATTCAAGCTCGTGGACTTTTATTAAAACATGTAATTTTTTAATGTTTACTAGTTATTTTTGTTTAAAAATAAAAAAAGTTTGAAGTAAAAAATTTTTCACTGAAATTTAAAAATTTTTAAAATGTTTTTTATAAAATTCAAATTGTATTTAAAAAAACTTCCCTTTGTATATCAAAATTTTGATTTATATTTTAGAATTTTCATTTGAAAAATTTCTAAATGCTTTTTAGAAAATTCCGTTTGTTTTTCAAAATTTTCCATTTATATTTCAATATTTTCTAAATGCTTTTAAGAAATTTTTAATTTGTATTTCAGAAATTTTCATTAAAAATGGAAATAAATAAAATACAATTGGAAATTTCTGAAACATAAATGAATTTCTGAAATATGAAATTTATGAAGTATAAATAAAATTGAACATTTCGAAAAGGTATGAAAAATTTCTGAAATATAATTGGAAATTTCTTAAAAAGAATTTGTATTTTTTGAAATAGAATCGGAAATGGTGATATACAGTCCCAAATTTTTCGAAACACCGACAATCTCTGATTGATTTTGGCCGTTAGCGTCATTTGTTTCCTTATTTTGCAAAAAACCGAAAAAACCGGTTCAACCGGTTTTTTGTCAATTAGAAAAACCGAAACCGGTTTTTTTTGAAAATGCTGTTTTTCGAACTATTCGAAAACCGGTTTTGAAAAAAGTCGAATAATTGATCACCCTAGAATGTATCCCGAGAATCCCGGGACTGGAAATCCCGGGATACATTCTCTTAATTTTTCATTTCCCGCATTCCCGGGAAATTGGTGTAAGCTGTGGGATACCTTCCTTGTAAGACATGTCTACGAGAAATATGTTTCCCACGCGCAAATCTTTAACAATGATCAAAGTCGCCAAAATAATCTATTCAATCCACTCTAATATAATTAGATTGCCAAATAGTACACGATAAACTTTTCTCATTACTATCAGCAGCTATACAACTGTCATCCGGTTTTTACATTTGATTTTAAAAACACGTGTTTAATACGGCTTGTCTGTCTGAATTTAGTTTTTTTTTGGGGGGGGTATTGGTATTGCTGTTTCTACATATTGCTGCCACTGCAGGATTTTTGCTCATTAGTCAATGGGTATTTAAATGACAACACGTTTTTCAGCTCGAAAAACAAAATACAGAATAAAAAAAAAATAAATATAAATACAAGGCGACACACCTGCAATTTAATTTCAAATTAAATAATAAAATTTCTTTTATTTTACTTAAGCTAAAATGCCACATGTTGTCCCTGCCACACTTTAGTTTGAATGTACTTGCAAACAAACATACCATTATTTACTGACATTAAAATGGCTAAACAAAATTTTCTTTTTACTTACAATTTTAAATGTTTTAGTATCGTTTTTGTGCAAACGCGTTTTTGAAAAAGAATTAAAAAAACATTTTTTTTTAATGTAAAGGCGGGAGTGTGCTACGTTTTTTTTAATTGCAGCGAGAAAGTGGAAAAAGATGTGCGAGAGTCTAAACATTTTTATATTGATTTCGATTTAAAGTCGACATAGCGATGTTCGTTCTTTCCTAAGCTAACTTCTGGAAGTTTTCTTTCTCTGAGGCTACTGAAGCTTGGCATATATGGGGCATTCCATGGCAAATCGGGCACTTTGAAATTTTTTTTTCAGATTTTCCCAATTTGTTTACAGTTTTTAGTACCCTTCGAAAACTCCTTCGAGGTAAATTTCCAGATTTTTTTGATGACCCGTTCAAAAGACATCGAATTTTTAAAAATTGGTAGTTTGTTCCTTTACTCAAACTTCTTTTCCTCATTACTTCTTCAATAATAGTCCAAATTTCAAAATTTTTTTTTCAAAATTTTTGTTTTTTTACGAACTTTAAAAAAAAATCCAAAAAAATTCTTAAAAGCGCTCTAGTATGCGATTTTTAAGTTTTAAAATTTAAATCTCATTTTTGAAAATGTTTGTACTCATCCATATTTTTTTTTTTTTAATTTTTTTGTGTAAAACTTCTATCGATTCTACAAATTGTTTGCCTAGGAGGATCGTGGGATAACGATTATTAATATTTTTTAAAATTTTTTGAAAAAATTTTATTGGAATTTTCCAATCTTTAAATCATTTTTACTGCTCCAATGGTTTTACGAATTAACATTTCTTTGGAACAAACTAATACCCTATCTCCAATTTCTAAGGGAAAGACATTTTTTAAAATTTGCTCCAACCGCTCTAACTGCCCTAATAGTGCCCTTAGACCAACAAAATGTATGACCAACCCACAATATTTTTTTAGTCCAAACATTTTTTTTGAACGCACCTACCCTCTATCTATAATTTTTAAGGCGGTCCCCATACAATTTTTTTTATTTTTTGTAAATTTGTTTTATTTAATCAGCTTCTACCGGTCCAATGGTGCGTCCGAGAGGGATCATTAGTGAGACCGGCCCGCGTTTATTTTTACCCTACAACATTTTTTTAAAACATACCTACACCCTATCTCCAATCCCTAAGTAGAAGCTGATTAAATAAAACAAATTTACAAAAAATAAAAAAAATTGTATGGCGACCGCCTTAAAAATTATAGATTGAGGGTAGGTGCGTTCAGAAAAAATGTTTGGACTAAAAAAATATTGTGGGTTGGTCATACATTTTGTTGGTCTAAGGGCACTATTAGGGCAGTTAGAGCGGTTGGAGCAAATTTTAAAAAATGTCGTTTTGTGTGGGAACCCCCTTAGAAATTGGAGATAGGGTATTAGTTTGTTCCAAAGAAATGTTAATTCGTAAAATTATTAGGGTTTGGTCTTATAAATGACCCCTCTATGACGCACCATTGGAGCAGTAAAAATGATTTTAAGATTGGAAAATTACAAGAAAATTTTTTCAAAAAATTTAAAAAAAAGTAATAATCGCTATCCCACGATCCTACTAGGCAAAAAATTTGTAGAATCGATAGAAGTTTTACACAAAAAAATTAAAAAAAAAATCGAAGAGTACAAACATTTCCAAAAATGAGATTTAAATTTTAAAACTTAAAAATCGCATACTAGATCGCTTTTAAGAATTTTTTGTGATTTTTTTTAATGTACGTAAAAAAACAAAAATTTTGAATTTTTTTTTTTGAAATTTGGACTATTATTGAAGAAGTTATGAGGAAAAGAAGTTTGAGTAAAGAAACAAACTACCAATTTTTAAAAATTCGATATCTTTTGAACGGGTCATCAAAAAAAATCTGAAAATTTACCACGAAGGAGTTTTCGAAGGGTACTAAAAACTGTAAACAAATTGGGAAAATCTAAAAAAAAAAATATTGAAAGTGTCCGATTTGACATGGAATGCCCCATATATTTGTCGTTCTCCCGATCTGGTTTGTATTGCATTTCAGCAAAATCGATTGTAACCGTGAAAATGCAATTAAGGGTTTTCGCGAATTCACGTGTTAAAAAACACACCAAACCACAATTTGTATGCCAAAAAATATTTTACTAACAATAAGTGTTTCGTTAATAAAAAAAATTACACTAGAAAAAAATTTTACACTCAAAAAAACTTTTTTTACAATTTTTTTTTTTTTTGTACAAAATAATAAATTAATTATTTTTACGTTAGAAAAAAATTAAAATCCCTAGTAAAGTGTTTTGGGCATTGTGGAGGTTATTAATGGATTCGACCAAGTCGGAATTATTTTTCTTACTTACTAATCAGAGGCCGTAACATTACTTCAGTTTCAAAAAAAAAAATTTAAAGCAAAATAGGTTTTCTCATATCAACTTCTAAATTTCCAAATCACATTGGTAAGTGCTTCAGATTACACATCACGGAACAAACCATTTGCTAGTGGTTTGTGGCAATATGCATGTAGTATTTCGATGGTGAATAGAAAAACTAACATGCATTTAAGTGCAAAGACCGTGTAAACTTATGCATTCAGTAGAGGGCTAATTAAAAACGTGACTTGTCGTACGAGTATACTTAGGCAAGTTAGTAACAGGTTGCGTTTTAGAGGGGGCTAGAAATCGAAAAGTTACCAGGAAAAATAATTTGAATAACTGGAGGTAATGTCTAGTTCTAAAGAAAACAAATTTCGAATAATTTGTAATTGTATTTTAGTTCAATCCTGAGTTATTAGTTAAACTAAAAACAATAAAATATCTCGGTTTGTTTAAAAGTTACACAATTTCAAACTTTAAAATTTTGAAAAAGAAAAATTTGGGATTTATTTTACAAAAAGTACCATCATTTTTTTCCTGCAGCTTAAAGTTTATCTATGTACTTGAAAGGCAACATTTTGTGAATGAGCTTAAAAAAAATCGTGTCAGAATCATATATTTTGTGTTCCCCAGCCTCCTCGAAAGTGTAACCATTTTTATACAAATTTCTACATTAACTTGCTGGGAAAAAAGTGCAAGTGCCCTTACCAAAGCAAACGTAAAATCTAAAATCAGTATGCTAATAGATTAATCACCGCCTTTAATATAGGCAATCCGTTGAAAAATGTTAAAGTTGTGTACATTTGAGTACAAATACAGAATTCAGTTTTTATACAAATACAGTTATATTTGTGTGTTTTTACATTCGGCACACCCAAAATAATCATTTTGTTCAAATGTAAGCAATTGCAAAATTTTTGGTAAAATTAAAGCAAAATTATCGATAGATCGATTAATAACTTCTAAGACTATAATCAGCTTGAAAATGTTGCCCGTAGGGTTAATAGATTACACTGTGCAACACGATTTTGTATCTTGGCTGGGACCAACAAAATGAAAGTATACCAACAGCAGAGCAAACCCCCCGAAGGGTTTTGAAAATTTGGCTCGAGTTCTTTTTTTATGGCCCACTGAAGATTTTCAATTTTTTTAGTTCTGAGGTAAATAATGTTAAGACATGTCTTCAGTGAAATTTGATGGCGGATATTTTCTCAGGCCCTCTATCTCCCTTTTTGAGTCGGCATTTTGGTCCTTTTTTCAAATATTCTCATAGAACACCTATAAAACGTGTATTTTAAGAGTCAAAATGTTCTATAAAAATTTCCGGGAAAAAAATTCACTGGGGGTTGTTGAAAATCAAAAGTTCGTGCGAAAAATTCAAAATGCCTAAAAAAGTAAAATCGTAAATTATCACATACTATTAAATTGTTTTTCAACAAAGTCTTGTGAAATATGTCGAACAATTTTTATAAATCTACTTCTGAGCTAACTAACGACAGTAGATGCCTTCAGTGGAATTTGATGGATAGAGGGTTAATACACTCAAAATATTTTGTAAGTAAATTCAACTGAAAAAACGTTTAAAACAATTGTTTTTCCTTTTAAAAAACGGACTACTTATATTTCATTTAAAACAACATACTTTTTCAGTTAATATTCTGCATTAAATTTCCCATAGGGGTTGTCAAATGTTCGTTCGAAAAGTGCAGAATGCTTTAAAAAGAAAAAATTTAAAGTATTTTGGCAAAACGTAATTTAACTAATAATGATAACTTAAAATTTTTCTTTTTAAACATTTTTCTTATATCGCACGAACTTTTGACAAACCCTAGTAAAATTTGATGCCCAAAATGTTTGTAGAACATTTTAACCCTATAAACGCACGCCTTAGTCGTGTTGAGGTGTGTTTAAAGGGTTAAAATGTTCTACAAACATTTTTTGCATCAAATTTTACTAAGGCTTGTCAAAGGTCAAAATTTCGTACGATATAAGCAAAATTTTAAGTCATAATTAGGTAAATTATTTTTCACCAAAATACTTTAAATTTTTACTTTTTAAAGCATTCTGCACTTTTCGAACGAACTTTTGACAACCCCTAGGGAAATTTGATGGAGAAAATGTTTGTAGAACATTTTAACCCCTTAAAAGCACGTTAAAGTGGTGTTCTATGAGGATATTTCGAAAAAGGACAAAAATTACCCCAGACATTGGAGATGGAGGTTTAATATGTTCTTAGAAAAGAACCGCCATCAAATTTAACTGAAGGCATCTATTATCATAATTTAGGTCAGAAGCAGATTAATAAAATATTTTGATGAAAAACAATTAAAAACTCGAGCTAAGTTTTCAAAACCCTTCGGGGGTTTTGCTCTATGTTGGTATACTTTCTTTTTTTTTTTTTGGTTCTATCCTAGATATAAAATCGTGTTGCACAGTGTTATACGTTTTTACTATTCTTTGTTTCCTTTTTTCAGCCAACTTTATTTTATATTGGGTGGGTATTAGCGAGTCCCGATTTATTATTTTTATACCCTCCACTCTAGTGATAGAGGGTATATATAAGTTTGTCATTCCGTTTGTAACACCTCGAAATATTGGACTAGGACCCCATAAAGTATATATATTCATGATCCTCGATCGATTTTAAGACGATCTAGCGATGTCCGTCCGTCCGTCCGTCTGTCCGTCTGTCTGTCTGTCTGTTGAAAACACGCTAACTTTTGAAAGACTTTACGGAGGCTCCTGAAGTTTGGCATATATGTTGGGCATTTACCTGGTCAGGTTGGTATTGCAATCCAGCGTAATCGGTCCAGTGGTTCAAAAGTTATAAGCAAATGAGTAAATTTCGGCAAGGGTTTTTCTGGAATTTACGAGATAAAACACACGGTAACTTTTGAAGGACAATTCTGAGGCTGCTGAAGTGTGGCATATATATTTGCCGTTCCTCTGGCACGTCTCGTTTTAAACTTCAGTGGTTCAAAAGTTATTAGGAAAACCGTAAATTTCAGATTTGTTTTACCTTAAATTCACGTGTTGAAAACCCGTAAAACATGTTTTAAAAACATTTGTAAGTCAAAAAAATATTTTACAAGGTATTTTTGTCACTGTAAAATATTTTTACACTAAAACAAAAAAAATACACTCAAAAAAAAATTTTACACTCAAAAAAAATTTTACACTCAAAAAAAAAATAAGTAAATTTTTTTTTTCAAAAATTAATAAAAAAATGTTTTTTTACAAAAAATAAAATATTTCTAACCAAAAATGTTATTTTTTCACGTTAGAAAATTTACTATCACTTAAAAATTGCTTTGTGGAGGGTATTTATAGATTCGGCCAAGTCGAATTTAACTTTTCTACTTGTTTTAGCTAAAATTATTTTATTTTTTTTCATTACAAAATTTTATTCCTTTACCCGTATATAAATTTCTTTCCTCAAAAACTTGTTTTGATAAAAAATTTTATTTTTTGAAAAATATTTATTTGCATTATAGAGGCAATTCAGATAAATTTTAACTTTTTTTTGCCCACTTTATTTTACATTGGGTATATTGTATTTTTTCGTAGTGCAACAAAATATCATCGTGATTATAAAAAAAAAAAAAACATTTTGTATAATTTTGTTTTAGCCATTCAATGTTTATGAATACCATTTAATTGCATTATTTGTATGAATGGATTATATACAACAATTTCATTTAAGATTAATTATTAAGTATTTATTTTTCATTAAATATTTTTAATTAATTTAATAAATTGTATACATTCACATGAATGTTTTTTTTGTACAAAACAATTGTACATCATTTGCAGTCTAAAACTTACTAACAAATTATAAAACTAATTCTTGGTGATAATACCAAAGAAAAATATATATATACTTAAAGCAAATAAAGCCGACACTTTGCAAGTTTAATTATATACAAACAAATATATAATTGAATTTTGTAGTAATTACAGCATTTTCAATGGAAATGTAAAAAAATAAATATCCGAAAATATTTTATGATTCCATTTATATTTCTCTTAGTTTTCTGGAAATTTTTAATCGTACTGAATGTTTTATACTATTCTTAATTGTTGAAATTTTTCTAAAATTTTTTCTTAATTTTAATAAATTTTTGGGAGATTTTCGGAATTTTGAATATATTTTATACGTGAGTATTTCTCAATTTCTAATCTTGAATTTTTCAGCATCTTCGAAATTGTATTTTTTTTTTCTTATTTATTAACCTACATTTTATTTTTAATTTTCTTAAAAATTTTTAAAAAATTTTTGGTGTCATTTTTTGTCTTTGGGTGTAACTTAACTTTATTTATTATGAATAACGCAGCTGATATTACAATTTTTTTTTTCCAATTTGCAACGCATAAGTTAAACAAAGGTAAATTTAAACATTCAAGAATTTTTGTGAAAAAATTAGGGGTTTCAATCAATTTAGTATTTATATGAGAGCATATGAGGCATTCCACACCAAATGTCCAGAAAAAAAAAATATTTGTACCGTAAACTTCTGAATATGTTGTATGGATAGCCCTATATGGAACTTAGAAAATTGATTTTTTTTTTGGTTTTTCAATTTTTCAAAAACTGGGCTTATGACGCGTCGTCAAATATTGGAAAAATGTTCAAATTAGTGGCGAGTTACCTTGGTTAAATATTTATCACATTAAAACGGAATGCACCACAATCTCGAAAATTTACATTCTTATATAGTTTTGTATGGGCTATCGATTAATTTTTTTTTTTTTTTATTTCAGAACCCGTTCTGAAATTATCCATTTTTAAAAAAGTCAATTTATCAAAAATCTGGCAACTTTTTTTTTCTTTTTTAATTTTTTTTTTTAAGTTTAGATGTTTGTCCATCCATACAAAAAAATTCAGAAACACATTTTTCGTTTTTTTCGAGAAAATCGCATTTGAATTTTAAATTTCATAACAATTTAGTAATTTCCTTGTATTTTCTTGTGTCAACGAATATTTATGCAATTAATATTACTCATTCGGGTCAGTCTTAGTGAAATCAATCAAAACAAGTAAGAAAATTATAGTTGGTCAAGACCGACCATAAAATACCCCACACCAGAGTTTCCCGGAAAATGGGTCCCAAGTTCAAACATGGACTGATTAGATCTATATTTTGTCAAATCTTTAATAAGTGTAAAAAGCAGTCACTAATCAAATTTGAGTGGAATAGGCTTCTTTTTGTTGACAATAAATCACTTCAACTGAATATCGGGCGAAATTTCCACATGGGACCTAAGTCCAAAAATGGTCCGATGATAATCAGATTTGATAAGGTTATTAAAGTACGCTTTTAACATACACAAACAGAATTTTAATTAAATATTTTCTATCTTCATGAAATTTGAGAGATTTATGTGAAAATCGGGAAGGTGGTTTGTATGGGGGCTACAATAAGAACTGGTTCGATTTCTTTTAAATTTGGAATGGTGATTTGTGTTGATAAAACATGATTACCTGTCAAATTTCGAATAGATACCTGTTAAAATGCGTCTATTAGAGTCATTTGAGCCAAAACTAAAGAGGACCTTTGTATGGGGGCTAGGTCTAAATATGGACCGATTTTTTCCAATTTCAATAGGCTTCGTCCTTGGACCAAAAGAGGCTTAAGTTTCAAATTTCAAGTCAATTGATTAAGAATTGCGACCTGTATCGTGTTTACACCGTTTACATGGACAGACAGACGGACGGACGGACGGACAGACGGACGGACGGACGGACATAGCTTAATCGACTCAAAAAGTGATTCTAAGCCGATCGGTATACTTAAAAGTGGGTCTAGGACCAATATTTCGGGTAGTTACAAACATCAGCACAAACTCATTATACCCTGTACCACAGTGTGGTGTAGGGTATAAATAGCTAAAAATTTTCGTGACCCCCTCCGATTTTGAAGAAATTTGGTTTAATTGTAACCCTAAGTGATGAACTGACGCACTCTTATTTTCAGCCCTCTAAGTAAACAGTGGGCGAAAATACGGAGGGTCGAAATTTCCCCCAAAATCTCCCAGTCGCGACACTTTGCACCGTTAAAACTTAATATCGTTTGTTCTATTATAGCTAGAAAGACCACTTTTGGTTTGTTTTGAAGCTCATAATATGCTCTACAAAACCTACCATAACCAAAAAATTTTCGAAAAAAATAAGGGTTACCTCCCTTAATTTAAGGTCGTGATATACGGAGGAGAAAATGGGGAAGATGGTATCCCCCGATTTTTTTTTTACTTGATAATTTTATAGAGAAAGTCCTAAAGAATATATTCTAAAATTTTTATATTGGGACAACCATGGGATCGCTCAAAATCAAAATTTTTCACAATTTTCCCCAAAATCTCCTAATCGCAACACTCTTTAACCTTAAAAATTTTATATCATAAGTGCTTTTGTAGCTACAGAGCCCATTTTTTTTTTTTAAATCTTATAATTCGCTCTACAAGACATACCAAAACCAACAAAAATTTCAAAAAAAGGAATTGGTGCCCCCCTTATTTGAAGGTCGTGACAAAGGGTGGAGGAAATGGGGGGGGGGGAGTATCCCCCGATTTTTTTTTACTTGGTATTCTCAAAGGGAAAGTCGTAATGAACATAGTCTACAATTTTTATGTTGGGACAACAATGGGATCGACCAAAATCAAAATTTTTCAAAATGTTCCCCCAAAATCAACAAATCGCGACATTCTTCCGCCTTACATTGGAGTCCCAAGATAAAAATTTCAGGATATGCTCTCTAGAACTTACTCTTTAAAAACAACAAGGTAAAAAAATTTGGGGGATACTATCCCCCTATTTCCCCTACCCCTTGCCATGATCTTTTAATACAAGAGGCACCCCTCATTTTTTTACTTATTTTTTTTGTGATAGTAATATTGTAGGGCATATTAAGAGCTTTAAAACAAGCCAAAAATGGGCTCTGTAGCTACAATACAGTTCACGATATTAAATTTGTAATGCGCAAGAGTGTCGCGATTTGGAGATTTTGGGGGGAAATTGTGAAAAATTTTGATTTTGGTCGATCTGATTGTTGTCCCAACATAAAAATTTTAGGATATGTTCATTACGACTTGTACTTTGAAAATACTAAGTAAAAAAAAAATCGGGGGATACTTTCCCCCCATTTCCTCCACCCTTTGCCACGACCTTTAAATAAGGGGCACCCTTCCTTTTTTCTAAAATTTTTTGGTTAAGGTAGGTATTGTAGAGCGTACTATAAGCTTTAAAACAAACAAAAATGGGCTCTGTAGCTACAATAGCACTTATGATATTAAATTTTTAAGGTTCAAGAGTGTTGCGATTTGGAGATTTCAGGGGAAACTGTGAAAAATTTTGATTTTGAGCGATCCCATTGTTGTCCCAACATAAAAATTTTAGAATATATTCTTTGGGACTTTCTCTGTAAGATTATCAAGTAAAAAAAAATCGGGGGATACCATCCTTTCCATTTTCTCCTCCTTTCATCACGACCTTAAAATAAGGGAGGTAACCCTTATTTTTTGTCGAAAATTTTTTAGTTATGGTAGGTCTTGTAGAGCATATTATGAGCTTCAAAACAAACCAAAAATGGGCTTTCTAGCTATAATTTCCAAAAACAAAATTTTTAATCGATAGCCCATACAAAACTATATAAAAATGTAAATTTTTGACATAGTGGTGCATTCCATTTTAATGTGATAAATATTTAATCAAGGCAACTCGTCACAAATTTTACCATTTTTCCAATATTTGACCACGCCTCCTAAGTCCAGTTTTTGAAAATTTGAAAAACCAAAAACGCAATTTTCTTAGTTTCATATAGGGCTATCCAAACAATCTATTCAGAAATTCACGGGACACATGTTTTTCTGTAGCGGGACATTTAGTGTGGAATGCCTCATATAAATAATGTTTATTTTTAGTTACATTTTCAAGTACTTTTATTTGTTATTAGTTTCAAAATATTGTGTTTTTATTTTCACAGATACTGTAAAAATTGTGAACTTAGTTTTTTTCGCGCAAAAAAGCATAACCTCGCGCCTAATATGTTGAATTTATTCAAAAATGGTAATATTTTACTTACTTATGATTAGACGCCAATAAAAAAAAAATGAATAGTTCAAAATTACAACTTTCCTGACTTTTTTATGGAAAATTTAAAAAAATTTAAAATTTGGTGAAAAACAAAAATCCGACTTTAAACAAATTTTATGCAAGTATTAACACATATTTATTTTTTATTGTTTTAAATTTTTATTATCACATTAAAAATACTTTAATTTGCAAATGTATTCATTAAATTATCGCTTTTGGTTTAAAAGTTTCAGTTTAAATTGTTAATCAAGTTCAATTTTCAAGAAACACTAAACAAATTCTGACAGGATAAAAAAAATAGAAAACACATCGTTGGCTTACAAGGGAAGTCTCCCTAGTGTCACCTGCGGATCTTTATGGAATTGGTTTTAATTTGTAGAGCAGAAGAAATAAAGCGACACGTAATTTTTTAGCGGCCCAAATTCATATTTAGGGGGTGAAAAGGAGGGGGGAAGAACAAGCCATTTTTCAGTTTTTTTCGTTTATCTCCTATGTTATGCAAAGAAACCTAGTCATGTTACATACCAAATGAAAGGTCTTTTAAAATCCTATCTACTTGTGCTAAGAACGTATCCAAACATTCACAACTTTTCGTTATAGTGAGTAAAATACCAAAATTTTATGACATTTTTGTTAATAAGTTGTTAGCACCACGAGATAGGTATTTTTAATACCTCTAATCTGATACCTCATATGCCTATATTAATTATGTTTAAAAACTTAAAAAACTGAAAAAGGTCAATTTCCCCCCTAAAAATGAGTTTGGGCCGCTAAAAAAGGCAGCATGAAAAAACCCCCCAGGAAATAAATACCCAAAATGAAAATGAAACTAGCCCCCAAAAATGGGGACTTATTTCATAATGAAATAAACCCCCAATTTTAAAAATGAAATAAATCCCCATCGGAATGCAAAAACACCCCAAAATAAAATGAAATAACACCCCAATTTTGGGGTTTTGTTTCATATGAAATAAATCCCCATTTTGAAAAATGAAATAAGGCCCCAATTTTAAATTCATTAAACGCTCTCAAAAAAAGAAACAAATAAAAGAATTTCATAACATTATTTTTAAATTTTGGTGTTGAAATCATAACTTGTTTGATGGTTTATACATGCAAACTAAGCATTTGTGCCCTTTGTAAAAATTTGAACAAAATTTATTTGGAAGATTAAAATTTTTTCAATTTTTTTAGTTCCATTACATATCTTAAGATGTTTTCATGGTAGAAGAAAATTATTGGGAATTTTTCATGTTTCCGTTGTTGAAATTAATTATTTTTTGATAAGAGTTTTGGCTTTTTTCATTTTCAACCGATTTAAAAAAATTAAAATTTTTTTAGATTCATTATTTATTTCGAGGCGTTTAGATGGAACAAGAAAATTTTTTGGAATTTATCATGTTTCCGTTGTTGCAATTAATTGTTTATGTGAATATAATTTCTTGGTAACAGTTTTGGAAACGAACTATTAAGGAGTGAGATCATAAAAATGTTAACACACATAAAGTTAAATAAAAAACAGACTACTGAATTTAAAGACTTCAAACCAAATTTTTATTAAATAAAATTTAATACAAAATCATAACAAAAAAACCGCATGGAACTCTAACCACTACGAACAAAGTTATCCACTTTTTCCGGAAACCCTCCCATTAAGGCTTTTATGGTAGTTTCTGTCACCTTTTTAGAGCAGGTGGTCCATCTACGTTTGAAATCTTGCATGTCCTGGGAGACCTTTTTTGTGCCCTTTAATTCTTTTTTAACAAGAGCCCAATATCTCTCCACTGGCCTGAGCTCCGGGCAGTTTGGTGGATTTGCCTCTCTTGGTACAAAAACCACATTATTATCATTATACCACTCCAGCGCTTTTTTGCTGTAGTGGCAAGATGCTAAATCGGGCCAAAAGTAAGTGGATACATTGTGCTGACTCAAGAACGGAAGAAGTCTCTTCTGCAAACACTCCTTGATATAAATTTCGCTGTTTATAGAGCCAGATGTCACGCAGCTACATATGGCTTGCCATACTAGGAATTTTTTGGGGAATTTCGTTTGCTTTTTTGACCGAAATTTTTCCGCAACATTTCCTCGAACATCGGAAACATAAAATTCTTGACCAGGGAGCTGCGCAAAATCAGCCAGGACATAAGTTTCGTCGTCCATTACACAACAGTTGTATTTTTTTATAAAATTTGATTTCAATTTTCTAGCTCTGGTTTTGGCCTCCAAATTTTTAAAAGCGTTTCTATCGGGAACTTTGTAGGACTTTAGTCCCGCCTTACGTTTCACTTTATGTACAAAAAAGTCTGAGCATTGGGCTAACCGAGCTGTTTTTCTGCCAGATGTGTTAGGAGCTCTCTTAAGGATGCTTTTAACTTTATATGCCTTACCAATGTTACGATAACCAGTCGTTGTTCCTGTTCCCGGCTTCCTTTCAATTGTTAGGTGTTCCAGATACCTTTTTACCACTTTTGAAACTGTTTGGCGGCATACATTAGTTTCTTTGGCAATTTTTTTGTATGTCCATGTTTGGTTTTGTTGAAAATATTTAATTATTTTTGAACGCACTTTTCTTTCATCGTCCATTGTGTAAAAAATTGCAAATTAAAACTCATGATGTAAATTAATTTATTAACTGACATATTTTTATACCCTCCAACCACAGTATGGGGGTATACTCACTTTGTCATTCCGTGTGTAACGCATCGAAATATCCGTCTAGGACCCCATAAAGTATATATATTATTGATCAGTGATCCATTCTAAGACATTTTAGCGATGTCCGTCTGTCCGTCCGTCCGTCCGTCTGTGGAAGACACGATACAGTCCAAAGTAAAAGAGCTAGGCTCCTGAAATTTGGCACGAATATGTCTTTTGGCATTGGGCTGGTTAAGTTCGAACATGGGCAAAATCGGATCAGGGGGGAAAAAGTTCCCCTCTTAAGAACTAAACAAACCTCTAAAAAAAAAACATTTTTTATAGGTTTTTTGTACTTTTGCTTAGCAAACGAAACATTTTTATGTCAAAAGAAGTTCAAAGTCTTGCAGTTGGATCCAGGAACGTTGTCTCCCACTGACGTTACCCCCCCTCCCAAAAAAAAAAAACAAGACGCCCCTGTTTTTTTTTTTTTTAACGTGTTGGAGGATATAAAAGATTCGGCACAGCCGAATTTAACACTCTCACTTGTTAAAATGTAAACTGCCGAAAAAAAAAAAATTTGGAAGCTTTACACCAAAGTTGTAGGCAAAAATGTGTGTTAACATTTTTATGATCTCACTCCTTAGTTTTGTTGTAGAAAAATATTGTTTGATTGTAAATCGGTTGGAAATGAAAAATTCGCGCGAATTTTTCATTTCCAACCGATTTACAATCAAACAATATTTTTCTACAACAAAACTAATATTTCGTTGACTACAAACTTTAGTTTCTACTTTACCAATTTATAACGAAAAAAATTCGCGCGAATTTTTCATTTCCAACCGACTTACACTTAAATAAAGATCGTTATAAATTGGTGAAATCGAAAAACAAAATTTCATACATAGAGTTCAATCGAGGAAATTTGTACTAAAATTAATTATAATTGCAACACATTAAACTACAACTACTACTGTATTATATAATAAGTTTCCCAAGCTATATCAGACCAGAACCCAAAACCTTGAAGGGAGCCTAAAGATACTCTCCTTAACACTGATCAGTATAGTCATAATTTGTTTGTCACATTGCTTGGGAGTACCACAACAAAATAAAATCAAGCATTCCTTCTATGTCCAGAAATAATTTCAAAATTTATTATCTTCATTTGAGAAAAAATGAAATAAGTCCCCAGAAATAATAATTGGGGGTTTATTTTATTTGTATTTTTGGGGACCTATTTTGTAATGAAATAAGTCCCCAAATAAAAAATGAATTAAATCCCCAAAAAACGAAATAAATCCCCAATTATCGTTGTTGTTTTTTCTGTACAAATTTTTGGGGACTTATTTCATTTTCGTTTTGGGGACTTATTTCCTGGGGGGTTATTTCATGCTGCCGCTAAAAAAATAAAAAACGTGTTGAATTAATTTTCGTTCTTAACAACATATCCAAATTTCATGAAGATTGGAGGGCGACACCAGGGAGACTTCCCTTGTTAGTCGGCAAACCTGTTAAGTCCTTTTTTAATTTGTAATTTAGGAAGGACAAAAAACTGTCTAACTTTTTTTAGGTTGACTATTACTATCCAAAAGGGGCGTTTGTATGGGAGCTAGGTCTTAACATCGACCGATTTTCCCCAATTTCAATAGGCTTCGTCCTTGGGCTAATTTCAAATATGCTTAAGTTTCAAATTTCAAGTCAACTGATTAAAAATTACAGCCTGTATCGTGCTTAAACCGATAGATGGACAGACGGAAGGACGGGCGGACATCACTAAATCGACTCAAAAAGCAATTCTGAGTCGATCGGTATACTTGAAGGTATGTCTAGGACCAATATTTCGGTTAGTTACAAACTCCCTCCAAATCTACTGAAATTCAGTACTGAGTTTAACTTTAACCAAAAAGAGATTATGACAATTTTTTAGGGTTCTTATCATTTTAGTATTCGAGATATGAGGTCTTGTAGCACCAAGTCTGATTAAGCTGTTGAGCGAAAACTGATGACACCATATTTTGTGGGTTCCACTATTTTTCAGAATCTTTGGAGGCCTATAAAGGGAATTGGTCACCAAACTGGACGATCTAAATATAGATTGTTTTGCTTTCATATGCTAGTAAAATCGAACCTATATAAGAAAATTTTTGTGTTTTTTAAAAAGACTATATTTGTTGCGCAGTGTTATTTGTCATGCTTTTCCTGACACATTTTTTTACTGTCAAACTCAAGTCATTAAAACATTAGTTTTATTTTCATTTGGAAATGGAGTTGTGGTGTTTTCTAAATATTCTGAATGTATTACATTCACAATGATACAAAATTATCGTTATTATTACTTTAATTTACTAACATAATATACTGATGATATTGATGTGGTTGGTATTCTTGCTCTAATTAAAGTTTAACACATGTTCTGATCTAAACCAAACAGCTATAGCAACAAATTATATAAAAATAACAAGGACTATTGGAATATAATTTACACACTAATAAAAATAACAAACAAAAAAATAATAAAATTATTTTAGGGCAGTGATGCCACATTTTAAGCATTTGGGAAATAAATAACTTTGCCGTTCCGTTGTAATACATCTTTAACTATAATTTGTGGCGGTATACCGGAATAATAAAAACCTAATTGAAGGCCTAGGACCTGATAAAGCTTACACAACGTTTTCAGTCAATTCTAGTTAAATCTAAAAAAATTTTCCGAGTAATTAATTTCGGCAAGAAGTGTAAAAAAACACATTTATATCTTGTATCTTAAAAACCCCCACAAATGGGGAAAATTTTATTTTTGCCCATTTGGGATTTTTATCTAGAAGACATTACTAACTTGTGTAACACCATATGTTTCCTCATCGATTACACCGTCCAACTGCCAATATTAAACATGAACAGGATGATATATCTCTGAATGTAGATATCAAATGGAGTAAAACTGTACGTAAATTTTTTCATTTCGTGGTTCTATTTTCTTTTAGAAGTGCTCCAAAGTTTTAAAGCATTGCATTTTATAAATTGTTTTCTAAATATTTGTACTTATCCTAGGATGACACTAGAGGTGGAAAGTGAAAGAGGGGGACCTCTCCTAATTTATATATATTCTGATTTTGCCATATCAAGAAAAAATATGGGAATAATTTCCTTTCAAAACTTTGTCAAAATAATTTGATGAACATTTTTAAATATATTAAGGGTTAAAGTTTTGAAAGGACGTTACTTATCTCTTTTTCTCCTGATATGTCAAAATGATAGAATGGGCAAATCATGGAAGATCCTTCACTTTCATTTGCCATCACAAGTGGTGTCCTCGGGCAAGAACAAATATTTAAATAAAATTTTACAAAATTTAATTCTTTAAAAATTTTGAAGTCCTTTAAAAAAAAACAAGATCACGAAATAAAAAACTGTAAATGCAGTTTTTCTACATTTAGTCGCCAGTTTCAAAAGTATTTTATCCAGTTCGCGTTTAACGACTTTTTTTTGTTCTTTTTGTCGGACGGTGTTATATAAAAAAAGTAATCCAAAATTGAAACGCGTGCGGTTAAAGTCATTGATTTGATTATACAGATATTGTATCATGATTATAGAGACGATGCGAAGAACAAAAAACATTTAAACAAAACACAGATACAAATTCATGAATAAAAATCAAATTACAGACACAGCATCGAATAAACAGACACAAAAATTGTGTAGGAAGTCGGCAAAAAAAAAACCAAAATAACAAATACCGTTATTGTTATTAATGTAGAAATTAAGTGCGTACATATGTGTACTGATTAGGGTGACATTTCGATATAACGATAACATTATTATTATTTAGTGTATTTTGTATAGTCAATAAGTAATATTATGGATTGATCGATATCAAAACATTTTTTATAGAAAGTTATCGATAACATTATAATTTTAGACAGAATATTTTGTGTTATCGATTAATCGATAACCTTAAAAATTTGATGTAGAAAATTTATTATTATCGATACATCAACAACTTTACAATTTTTCTATAGAAAATTATGTGTTTTTGTGTAGACAATTTGTTATATTAGCGATAACACAAAATTTAGAGTTATCAAAAACCTTAAAAATTTTCTATAGAGAATTTTTTTATATTAATACGTCAGCCTACCAAATTCCCTATATAAAATTTTGAGCTGTCGTTGTATCGAGAATAAAACATTTTTTTTTTTTTTTTTAAATATATATATTTTTTTTAGACTTTTAGAAATCGGGAATGTGAAAAATTTTAAAGTTATTTTGTACCTTTTTCTATCGAAAAAGTCTCAGATTCTGTGACCGATTCTAGACATTCTGAAAAAATTTTCCAAAATAATTTAACAAACGTTCGACTACAAAGATTTTAGAGATTTTAAGATATTTGTCGTATTCCTATGTAGTAGCCAAAAATATTTTACGGAAATCAAATTAAGACCCTGTAACATTTTTGTATACAAAAAACAATCATATTCTAAGTCATTAGTTTATACCAAAGTTCATAATAAGATTGACAGATATTTTTTCACAGAAAATGTTTAGATTAAGTCACGTTTTTCCTTTAAAAATTTACAAATTTTCCCTTTAAAAATTTTCAGATTTCGTGATTTTTTCTTTCGGGAAATATTTTTAGAAATTTTCCTTCTTTCTTTTTCTTTTTTTCTCTTTTTATTTTATTTTCTTTTTTTCTTTTTCTTTTCTTTTTTTTTTTTTCTTTCTGTTTTTTTTTTTCTTTTTGAAATTTGGTCTGGGGGGGGGGGGGGGGTGGAATTTCCCCTTATCTATAGAAATCGATAACCTTGCAATCGATAACCTTGCAAATTTCCTTTAAAAAATGTTAAGTTATCGATAAGCCAAAACGTTTTTTCGAAAAAAATATTAAGTTATCGATGTATCAATAAACTAACAAATTTTATAAAAAAACATATCGATAACCTAACAAATTATATATAGAAAATTTTGTGTTATCAAAATATCGATAACCTTACAAAATGTCGTTTGTATTTTTTGATTGAAGAAGAAAATTGTGTTATCTTAAGATTAAATTAAATGTGGATTTACCCTAGACCATGGTTTCTGTAGCCACTTCTACGTCATCAGTAGGACATTACATTAAATTTATTGTTTGATATTTGCTAGAAGAATTTTTTATATGTTTTTTTATCAACAGACTAGCCTGTCATGAGATGTAAACCTATCTTTAAAAATTTCGATAATCGATAGCATTAAAAATTTTCTATTGAAAATGTTTGTGGCCCATCAACATTTTCAATTGAAAGTTTTGAGCTATCATCGATAACCTAACAATTTTCTAAAGAAAATTTTGTGTTATCGATAACCTACAAAATTTTCATTAGCAAATTTTAATCTTTCGATTTATCGAGGTATATCGATTTCTATTGAACATTTTGTGTTATCGATAATCTAACAAATTTTGTATAAAAAAGTTTTATTTTCAATAACTTAACAAAATTTTTATCTGGGTATTATTCTAGCTCGAGGCTCAAAAATATTTATATTTAAGATATTGTCATAATAGATTACACTACTCAACAAAAATCAATTTTTTTGCACATACTTCTAAAGTACATTTTCTAGAGTATTGTGGCCTCCTAAACACAAAAATGTCACCAGAAAAGTTGTATCAAATAGCCTTTTCGAGATAAAAGCATTTTCAATTTTGTGGACCAAACCCTCAAAACATACAAATTTTTTAATATTGGAAAAGTGTACCCTCCCTCAAAATATTTTGTAGGCAAAAACAAATGAAAAACATATTTAAAACAAGTGATAAAATATTTGAAAACCTTCCCAGTAATTATTCATTTGTTTTAACAAACATCAACATTTATTTTTTAGTGTTAATAAAATTTTCTAAAATAAATAACATTGGATATTAAAAAATAACATCACTTTCATTTTTTTTACCAACAAATTCAAAAAAAATAACCTACGAAAACATTAAAAATTAATGATTGTTGTGTTATTTTTACCAACAAATTAAAAAAATAATACCTACAAAAACAAAAAATTAATGATTTCGTAGGTTATTTTTACAGTTTTTCTATTGAATTTTATTTAAAAAAAAATTTAATAAAATGTTTGGGGAATCTATTCCGCAATCAACTACATTCTTGCCAGACACTCCAAAGTCACTTGATACAAACATGTTTTTATATTTCTATAAATATTTTTTTGAATTTTTTGTCTACAAAAAAATTACCAACAACAAGTAGTTAAAAACTAATGACTTCTCTTTCAAAAATGCCAACAATTTAAAAAAAATAACGTTCACAAATCATTAAAAATTAAAGAATAATCATTTATTTTTACTTACAGAACAAAAATAAATTACTTTAAAAATTGAATGCTAATGAAAGTCTTTAATTTTTAATGTTGTTATTTTTGAAACAACAAAAATAGTCATTTAAAAAAAATTAACATTGAAAAAATGTTTTTTCTTTTAAAAACGACAAAATGTAATACTTTTTAAATAAACTACAAACAGTTGATGACATAATTCTTTGAGTGTATGTTAAAGTTATTCATATTTTTTTTTTATATGAAATCCCAATAAAATTACCTAACTTTTAAAAGAAATCCGGACTCGATACGATCAAGGATACCGTCAGGCCATAATAAGGAATTTCAAAATTTCCTTTTGTTTGGTTATGGCCTTATAAGTATCCGAATTTGTCAAGAAACTTCCAGTTCAAATCACATATGTAAAGAAGACACTCCAATAACGAGAACCTGGGGCTAAAATCCAAAATCCATTCAGTAAATCCAGAAATATTTGTAAAAGAAATAAAAATTTTAAACCAAATTTGCATATTTTTTTCATAAATTTTTTCATATCATTTTTTGTTAAAATAAAAAAAAAATTTAAAACATGAGGCATTCCACACCAAATGTCCCGCTACAGAAAAACATGTGTCCCGAAAATTTCTGAATAGGTTGTTTGGATAGCCCTATATGGAACTAAGAAAATTGCGTTTTTGGTTTTTCTAATTTTCAAAAACTGGGCTTAAAAGGCGTGGTCAAATATTGGAAAAATGGTCAAATTTGGGGCGAGTTGCCTTGATTAAATATTTATCACATTTAAACGGAATGCACCACAATCTCAAAAATTTACATTCTTATATAGTTTTGTATGGGCTATCGATTAAAAAAAAATTTTTTTTGGAAAATTTTCAGAACCCGTTCTGAAATTTTCCATTTTTTAAAAATGTCAATTTATTAAAAAACATGCCACTTTTTTTTTTCTTTTTTAAATTTTTTTTTTTTAAGTTTAGATGTTTGTCCATCCACACAAAAAAAAATCAGAAACACGTTCTTCGTTTTTTTCGAGAAAATCGCATTTGAACTTTAAATTTCATAACAATTTTGTAATTTAAAAAGAAAAAAAAGTGGCATGTTTTTTAATAAATTGACATTTTTAAAAAATGCAAAATTTAAGAACGGGTTCTGAAAATTTTCCAAAAAAAAAAAAAAAATTTTAATCGATAGCCCATACAAAACTATATAAGAATGTAAATTTTTGAGATTGTGGTGCATTCCGTTTTAATGTGATAAATATTTAATCAACACAACTCGCCACAAATTTGACCATTTTTCTAATATTTGATCACGACTCCTAAGCCCAGTTTTTGAAAAATTGAAAAACCAAAAACGCAATTTTCTAA
Source organism: Pegoplata infirma (assembly GCA_963921195.1). NCBI lineage: Eukaryota > Metazoa > Arthropoda > Insecta > Diptera > Anthomyiidae > Pegoplata > Pegoplata infirma. The sequence continues at coordinate 117,936,618 of OY992540.1, forward strand.
GTTCCATATAGGGCTATCCATACAACCTATTCAGAAGTTTATGGTACACGTGTTTTTTTTTCGCTGGACATTTGGTGTGGAATGCCTTACATGTCCTACACTCAAAAAATTATGTCATTAACTGTTTGTAGTTTATTTAAAAAGTATTCCGTTTAGTCGTTTTTAAAAGAAAAAACATTTGTTTGATGTTCAGTTTTTATTAATGACTACTTCAGTCCTTTGTTTCAAAAATAACACACTAAAAAATAAAGACTTTCAGTAACATTCAATTTTTAAAGTCATTTATTTTTGTTCTGTAAGTAAAAACTACTGATTATTCTTTTGATTTTTAATGATTTGTGTCAGTAATTTTTTTTTTTTATTGTTGGTATTTTTTAATGAAATATCATTAGTTTTTACCTACACAAGTCAGTTATTTTTTTGTAGAAAAAAAAATCAAAAAATTATTTATAGAAATATAAAAACATGTTTGTATCAAGTGACTTTGGCACGATGGGTAGAGTGTCTGGCCAGAATGTAGTTGGTTGCGGGATCGATTCCCCAAAAATTTTATTAAAAATTTAAAAAAAAAATATTTCAATAAAAAATTGTAAAAAATTACCTACGAAATCATTAATTTTTATTATTTTCGTAGGTTATTTTTTTGAAATTTGTTGGTAAAAATAACAGAACTATCATTAATTTTTAATGTTTTCGTAGGTTATTTTTTTCGAATTTGTTGGTAAAAAAGAGTGAAAAAAATGTAATTTTTTAGTGTTTAATGTTATTTATTTTAGAAAATTTTGTCAACAGTAAAAAATAAATGTTGATGTTTGTTAAAACAAATAAATAATTACTGGGATGGTTTTCAATTGTTTATTCACTGGTTTTAAGTGTGTTTTGCATTTGTTTTTGCCTACAAAATATTTTGAGTGTATAGTATTTTTGCCTCCAAAACACGAAGAGGAGAATCTCTCCTAATTTTATTATTTTTACATTAGGGAAGATTCTCCTCTTTCATTTGCTATCATTAGTGGCATCCTAGGACAAGTACAAATATAAAACTTTGAAGTCCTTTTGTAAGGAAACAGGATCTCGAAAAGAAAAGCTGTAATTTTAGTTTTACTACATTTAGTTTCTAGTTTCAAACGTATATTATCCAGTTCGTATTTAATGACTTTTTGCATTTTTGTCGTACAAATTTCCTTTTTTTCTTCCGATTCAAAAATGTCCCACCTATTACTTAAAATAAAAATAAATAATTAAGTTTGTTAACACAGTCCAGTCACTAGCAGAATATTAAACACAAATAAACTCCATTGAGTATATTTTAGGTATGTAGTATGAAATCATCCTAAAAAAAAGTAATTAATTATTAATGAACACACACAATTGGTTTCTAATGAAAATCCAATGATTGAATCGCAAAATAAGACAAACAAAATTATATTTCCAAAAAAATAAAACAGAATTTCAAAGAAGATAGAAATGACAAAAAAAAAAACAAACAGGAATAATAATCATGAATTGATTTGACCTCATATACATAATTTTTCCTTTATTTTTCCTTTAACAATTTATACACCCTCCCCTTGTAATATATATTTGATGAGGATGAGATTTTTACTGCTGCTTGTGGTGGGGTGCTGTCACTTCTGTAGCATTTGTGTTGTCAGTGTCAACAATATCTCAAGTGGCTTAGAGATTTTTTTTTTGTTATCAATTTATAATAAATTCTAATTAATTCTAATTGATTGTATTTCTGTAAAAAATTGGAAAGATAATACAGTCACTAGCTTATTGTTTTGTTGTATAAATTGTCCAGTTTATCTTTTTGTTTAAATTCAATAACAACAATTAAAAATTTTAAATTCAGTTTGTCGAAATTAAATTTCAATTATAATTATAAAAATGCCAATTAAACTTCATCATAGTCCAGTTGAAATTTAGAAATAAGCATTATTTGACAATGTATTTCTTAAAGGCTTAGAGGCTTCGCCCAAAAAAGAAAAATGAAATTTCCCCAAAAATTTGAAACATATGAAAAGTTACACAATTTTTTTGAGAACATTTTCATAATTTTAAGAAAAAATTTCGACATAAAAAATTGGGTGGTTTTTCATTACGAAAAATTGCCCATATATAAAATATGAAAAATTGTCCATTTTTAGTTTGGTTATATAGTGGAACAACATTTAACAAATAGTTTATTATTTTTTTAGAAACAATACAGCGAACTGTTTTGTTTTTTAAACATTACATACTAACTAACCAAGAAAAAGCTGATGAATAACCTTCCCATTATGGAGTAACAGACAAAGGTTCAGGTGGGAATCGAACTGACAACCCTTGAACTTACATTCAGATTATCACACTTCATACTAATCTACCGCTGAATGTAGAAAATCAAAAGTAATGAAAATTTGTTGTTTAAATTTTTCACCTCCGGCGCTTTCATTGCACTTCCATACATTTTTTTTCAATTTCTTCATAATTTATGTTACACACATAATATTTTTTACATCAATTACCGACTTATAGCTTTTTCAAACCATATTAATATGAAGACGATATTACTAAATAAAGTTGTTTGACCTCGAGCTTGAACAACTTTATTTTTTACATATTAAATCTGAAAGGTCAAATAAAAAACAACTTTAATTTATTTATTTTTTTTTTTTTTTAATTTTTAAAGCTTGAAATTTTTGTTAATAAGTCGAACAATATTGATTTTTTTTTTTAACACGTGGTTAGCCCAATGAGATAGGTCTTTTAAATCCTCGTATACCAATTATTCCTGGTTAATTATGACTAACAATAAGTGGGGGTAAATCGTAAAAGAGTAAAAAACGTCAGCTTCCCCCTGTACAAGTCGACCCCCCTAAATATGAGTTTGTCTAATTAATTTTTGTTCTGAACTACATATCCAAATTTCATGAAGATCGGAGGGTGACACTAGAGAGACTTCCTTGTAAGTTGGGATAATAATACTCAGAGAATAATGCTTCAAAGTATTTATGACATGGTTTCATTAATATTTTTGTCATAAAATTTCATTAAATTTATGAAACTTTCACAAATATAAGTTTTATAAAACCAATCTATGAAATGCACTTCAAAAATTTTCATTAATTCATAAAAAAAAAATTCATAAACTTTTTATATGATTTTTTTATTATATGATTAAAAAATTGGGGCGAAACAATTTCAGCTACTGAAGACAATACCAGATGACTGGGAGAAAAAGTTTTTTTAAACTTTTTTTATTCTTCCAATGTAAATATCAGAAATTTTATTTCTAAAAATAATAATGCATTTATATTAATGAAACATTTCATAAATACTATGAAATCTTTTCATAAATATAATAAAATTGTTCATTAAAGCTCGTCCAATGTTACTGTTTCATACATAACACCGTCCGACAGCCAATATTAAACATGAACCGGATGATATACGTCTGAAAGTAGCCCAGCAGAAATTTTGCTGAACGTTCAGCAGCTTTTGGAAGGGGAACTTGAGTAAAGGAGCGCATCCAATTGCGCTGAATTCATGCATGATTCCCTAAGGCGATGTCCCACTTTAGAGCGCTAGTTGGATACACAGAAACAGCGCTCTTTAGATGCACTGAAATCACGTGTCTTTTTAGCGCTGATTTAAGCAGATTAAAGATGCAGTGAATTCATGTTTCTTTGTAGAGCTGATTTAAGCAGAATAAAGATGCTGTAAATTCAAAGTTGAAATCAAATAACTAAAATTTAAAAAAATATAACAAAAAAATTCATTCGTTTTACTTTACAAAACTTTATTTATGTGAAACAAAATGAAAAAAAAAAAATCGGAAGTGAACATCAAAAAAATATCGGAAATTTTAATTTTCACATTTTTTATGGGATTTTTTTTGGGAACAGCGGTCAAAGATGCTATGATTGAAGCGCTCTTTGCAGCGCTGATTAATGCGCAATAATGATGCAGTCAAATCATGTGTCTTTGTCTAAAACTTATGTTTTTTTATTCAAAAAGTGTTAAAAATATTAAAAAGGAAATCAAGTGTGAAATTTTATCAAAAAATAGTTACACATTATAAGTTTTATATAAAAAATCTTAAAAAAAAATTAAAATTTTTTCCCCTTCCTTTTACTGCATCCCTAAGAGCGCTCTTTGGATGCGCTACGGTATGCTATAAACAGATGCTGTGTCGCCAAAATCTCGATTTCTGCTGGGTAGGGATCAAATGGTTAAAACTCATTGTCGTTTTGTGATCCTGTTTCCTTTTAAAAGGATATCAAAGTTTTAAAGGATATATTTTGTAAAATATTTCTGAAATACTTGTCCTAGGGTGTCATGAAAGAGAAGGATAACTCCTAATTTTTCCATTTTGCCATATCAGGATAAAAGGATGTGAATAAAGTCCTTTGAAAACTTTACCAAAATATTTTGTTGAAAATTTTGAATGATATTGAAGGATAAAGTTTTGAAATGTTGTAACTTACCTCCTTTTTCCTGATATGTATAAAAAATAAAATAGAACATTTTGGGAGATCCTCCTCTTTTATTTGCTATTACTGGTGGCACCGTAGGACAAGTATAAATATTAAAAAATTTTATAAAATTTCATCCTGTCTAACTTTGAAGTCCTGTTAAAAAGAACAGGATCACGAAATTAAAAACTGTAAATGAAGTTTTACTACATTTAGTCTCTAATTTCAAACGTATACACTGATAAAAAAACGCTTCATATCACTAATGAATGGAAATCATTAATGTTGTTTCATTACAACAATGAAATATTTCATATGCTGAATAAAATTTCATACATATAGTGCAAGATTTTCAGTAATTTTGATTCATTAGATTTCGTAGTTTCATTAAAAAATTTCATTAAGTTTTGTTTACAAAATTTGCTTTTTTTTGACACCTGTCGTATCGCGTCTATTTAGTCTGTTAGTTTACGCGCGCAAAAAACAGCTGATCAGAGCGTGATTTTTTTTCAGAATTTTTATACGAAAATTAAAATGAAATGTTGTTGATTAATTATAAGTATTTATTAAACTCGCGTTGTTTTATATTATTTCGTGGTTTTACTTATATATCAAAAGTAAATAAGAATTAAATACTTTTTTCATTAAAGTAATGCAAAATTTACATAAAATACAATTTATATTTTGTTGAACAATTTTCATTAATTTAATAAAACTTGTTCTTGCAATTACATTTTATGATACCTATTTCATTAATTCAATGAAACCCTACATAGGTTCCTTTTTAACGTCATTTTTCATAACATGAATGTAGATTTTTGTTATTGTCATGTACAAATTACTATCAGTGTATTATCCAGTGCTTGTTCAACGACTTTTTTCATTTTTGTCGAACGGTGTTATGAGATTCATTTCTGAAAGTTACCCGATTTTTTTAAATCAAGAAACTGTTTGAGTAATTAATGGGAGAAGTAACTTGTTATGTTAATTCATAAGGGGGAAAATGAAAAGGCCCTTAACTAGAATACGCTCGTTTGCATTATTTTATAAAAAAATAAATGGGGCCTTCCATGTCAAATCGGACACTTTGGAAATTTTTTTTTTAGATTTTCCCAATTTGTTTACAGTTTTTAGTACCCTTTGAAAACACCTTCGTGGTAAATTTTCAGATTTTTTTGATGACCCGTTCAAAAGATATCAAATTTTTAAAAATTGGTAGTTTGTTCCATTACTCAAACTTCTTTTACTCATAACTTCTTCAATAATGGTCCAAATTTCAAATTTTTTTTGAAGAATTTTTGTTTTTTTACGTGCTTTAAAAAAAATCCCAAAAAATTCTTAAAAGCGCTATAGTATGCGATTTTTAAGTTTTAAAATTTAAATGTCATTTTTGAAAATGTTTGTACTTTTCGATTTTTTTTAAATTTTTTTGTGCAAAACATTTATCGATTCTGCAAATTTTTTGCCCAGGAGGATCGTGGGATAACGATTATTACTATTTTTTTAAATTTTTTTAAAAATGTTATTGTAATTTTCCAATCTTACTGCTCCAATGGTACCATTGGACCTGTAGAAGCTGATTAAATAAATCAAATTTACAAAAAATTAAAAAAAATGTATGGGGACCGCCTTAACAGTTAAAGATAGAGGGTAGGTATGTTGGCGACACGAAATAACTCCCACATGAAATAACTCCCACGAAATAACTCCCAATGAAATAAATCCCTCCAAAAATGAAATGTGTCCCAATGGAGAAAAAAAATGAGATAAGTCCCAACCACAATGAAATAACATCCACCTACAAAACGAAATTAGTGCCAATGAAATAATTCCCATTAATAATGAAAGAAGTCCCAATAAAAAAATAAAATATAAATAAAAAAGTCTCAACAAAAATTAAACAAACAATAAGGGAAAATATATCAGTTAAGTCGAGCGCGAGGATCCTGATCATAATTTCGGTACAATACAAACAAGTTAAAATAACTGCCAAATGCGAAAATTGACGTTTGATTTGTTTTTTTTAGCGTGTTTCGAAAACATGCAAAAATACATCGCGGCGATGTTTTGCACCAAATATTCACGGCGATTTTTTGTACCAATTTTTCGCCTGCGGTCCTTTTTTGCGACAAATTTGTATGTTACCGAAAATTTAAAAGATTTAATTACAACCTGTTGTAAAAAGCGCCGCATGCGACAAATTTGTATGTTACAGAAAATTTAAAAGATTTAATCAGAACTTATTGCAAAAAGTTCCGCATGCGAAAATTTGTTCCAAAGAAATGTTAAGACGTAGAAATTAATGGGGGTGGGTCTTATAAAGGACCCCTCTATGACGCACCATTGGAGCAGCAGAACTGATTTTAAGATTGGAAAATTACAATAAAATTTTTTCAAAAAATTTAAAAAAATAGTAATAATCGTTATACTCCTGACCAAAAAATTTGCTCAATCGATAAATGTTTTACACAAAAAAATTAAAAAAAAATCGAAGAGTACAAACATTTTCAAAAATGAGATGTAAATTTTAAACTTAAAAATCGCATACTAGAGCGCTTTTAAGAATTTTTTGGGATTTTTTTTAAAAATTACGTAAAAAAACAAAAATTTTGAAAAAAAAATTTGAAATTTGGACCATTATTGAAGAAGTTATGAGTAAAAGAAGTTTGAGTAAAGGAACAAACTACCAATTTTTAAAAATTCGATATCTTTTGAACGGGTCATCAAGAAAATCTGAAAATTTAACAGGAAGGAGTTTTCGAAGGGTACTAAAAACAGTTAACAAATTGGGAAAATCTAAAAAAATTTTCAAAGTGTCCGATTGGACATGGAATGCCCCAAATATACTTTTTTTATTGAATCTCTTCGATCGAAAACTAACATATTTTCAATAAACGACTTACAAAAACTGTAATTGAATTATTGAATATCTTCGTCAAGTCTCTTTACGTTTTTATTAAATTCTTTATTTTTTTTTTGTGCAATAAAAATATGTATGAAAAAATATTTTAAAATTTTACCTTCAAAAATATTTGTTTTTAATCTTTAAAATACTTTCACTGTGCTCTCCATTTGTGTCATTATCAGTTTAACTTGACCTTAATTCAAATTCACTATAAAATTAAGTAAAACTGATAAGAATTGTTTGTACTGCTTAAAAACAAATTCTGAGTTTAGTTTAAATTTGTCTTTTAAAGAGTAATCAACATGAAATTAATATTATTAATAACAATTTCGTTTGCTTGCATTTGTCTATCCCAAGCGGGCTATAAAGAGGGATATTATCGTGATGCCAAACATCCAGGCAAATGTGTAATTGATGGCAAACTTGTAAGTCCCGGACAAAGTATTAAACATCCAACCGTAGATTGTGCTGAATTCACATGTGATAATTCTATTGGTTTAGCAACAATTGAAACGTGAGTTAAATCTTGTGCTACAAAAAACTTTGTATTCAATTTTCAATTTTCAATTTTTATTTATTTTTTTTTTTTCATTTATTCTGTCATAGTTGTGATCCTGTAACAGCTTTAGAATCACCTTTAACAAAACTCAAAGATTATGATCGCACTAATCCACCAAAATGTACATGGAGTGATTTTAAAAATACTAAAGCTGCATTTCCCAAATGTTGTGAACGTCATTTTACTTGTGTATTTTAAAAAAATTTAAAAAACAACAAATGTGTGATTTAAAAACTAAAAATAACAATAAACTTTTGTATTGCACAACTAAAACTTTCTTAAAAAAAATAAAATGGAAAATATTTTTTTTGTGAAAATAAGTAAATACACAGTGTTTTATACCGGCCGAAGACCAAACATATTTTTTACCCTCTACTTACAAGGGAAATCTTTTATTGGGCACCCACCGATTGTACAGAAACTAGCATATGAGGTATTCCACACCAAATGTTCAGCGAAAAAACTCATGTGTCCCTATATGGAACTAAAAAAATTGCGTTTATGGTTATTGATTTAAATTTTTTATTTTGGAAAACCGTTCAGAAATTTTAAATTTTTTAAAAAAGTTATTTGATCAAAAATCCATCCAAATTTTTTTTTATGTTTAGATGTTTGTCTATCCACACAAAAACACTTGGGAGGGCATTTTTCTTATTTTTCGAGAAAATTGCATTTCAATAGCCCTGTTTTCGCATAACCGTATATATGTTAACATTAACCGTTTAACCAAAAACGCATCCACGTTTAACAAAATGTACTTGGCATCACTGTGGTTGGTGTCAAAATTTATTAAGGCAAACAAGAAAAAATAGGTGTATGTCTTTGCTATAACAAGAAAAATAGGATTGTGTCTATGCTATTTCATTAAAAATGTGAACTTGGCTTCACTTTTTATCGACGCTTTAAATTAACGCCGATAATTATGCACGCTAAAAATAAGCGTGGATAATTTAAAATTTGTATGGGTAAGCGTATATACGGTTATGCGAAAACAGGGCTAATATTGGATTTCATAAAAATTCTGTAATTCTATTGTATTTTATTGTCAACATCGAGTATGAGTAACCTGAACAACCATCCCGCTTTTGGCTGGATTATCCCGATTTTTGAAGTCTCATCCCGCCTTGATTTTCCATCCCGCTTTTTAAGCAAAAGTCTCGCTTTATCCCGCTTTGTCCCGCTTTTTGACTTTTAGAATACTAAAGTACAATTTATAATTTTTCAAATATTTTGAGTATGACTGTTCTGTAGTTTTTTTTTGATCATATAAATATGGTAACATTTAGAATTTCTTAACTTGTTACAAAATGTAAAGGAAATTACTTCTAAAATTGTGTTGGAATTCAAAAAAATGTCTAAAAAATTCGGAACTATGTCTGAATATTCCAAATTTAGCCTTAAAATTGATGTAGCTAAAACAAGACATTTTTTTTTTTAATTTTAACTGAAAGTTCAATAAATTCTCTAGAAAATGTAAAATTTTCAGAAAGCAATTAATTTTTGTTTTTGAGAAAAATAAACACTGAACTTCAATTTTTTAAATTTTGGATAAAAATATTTTTTTTGTTAAAACAAGCGAGTTTCACTTTATTTTTAAAAAATTTTAAATGAAATTTAAAATTTTTGGAGAGCAGTTATTTTTTGTTTTCTAGAAAATGAGTTTAATCTTTGAAGTCATTTTTCTCAAAAAACAAAAAGTAACTGCTCTCGGAAAATTCGACATCTTGTAAAGAAATTAACGAACTTTTATTTAAATATATAAAAAGAAAAATCAAAATTGGTGTGTTTTGAAAAAAAAAAAAAAATTATTCAATATTTAAAAATTCAAAACCAGCTCTGAATTTTTTCGAAAAACAAATAATGGCAATCGATATTATACTCTATTAAATAGATTTGTTTCGGAAACTTCAGAATTGTTGAGTTACAGTAGAAAGAATTAAACATAAAGCAATGTCATGCAAAAAGTGATAAATTTTACCAATTTCAAAATATTTTTTTTTTTCGAAAACAAAAAATAACTGCTCTCTAAAAATTTGATATTTTCTACAGAATTTAATTTAGATAAAACAAATAATAATGGCGTGTTTTTTGCTACATCGATTTTTATGATAGATTTAGAAAATTCAGATATAATTCTGATTTTTGTCCAAAAACAAATAATGCCAATCGTTGAACGACTTGATCAATGTTACCATGTTTGAACACGCCAATTTTTCCGAAAAGCTAAAGCTTTTGTTCCACGATTTTTTAGTTCCATATAGCGTAATAATCACTCTAAGTATGTCATTGATCCAACAACATTTTTCTTCGTGGTACGTTTGAAATAAAAAGCTCCACATGGTTCAGAGTTATCTTTCGGAAGCTAGTGCGTTTTCAACAGCCATAAAGTTAGAGAGACGGACGTATGTATATCGCTATGTCAACTTAAATTCGATTGAAAATCACTAATTTATATACTTTATGGGGTTCTATGACCTATTTCCTATTAGTTACCAATGGAATGACAAACTAATATATATTCCCTATCCCTAAAATGCAAAATCGCCCAAAAAATATGAAAAATGATAATATGAAACATCGCCCAAAATAAACGAAAAAAATGAAAAATGACCCGAAATCAAAAATATAATTCCCAAAACTCAATTTCCTCAAAACACATACTACCCACAAAAGCTTTATTTTGCGGAGAGGGTGGCTTTAAGGCATGTAGTTTGTAATCCCTAAGCCCAACCGAAGGCCGGCTACCAAGAAAAACTTTTAAGTTAAAGACAAAAACTTATAAAACAAGACAATTTGTTACGTTGTCATTATATCCCAGCAAAACTTTGGTAATGGGTGGTGATTATATAACACATTACCAGTTAATGTATATACCTTATTTGTAGCATTATTTTGGGATGTCTTACCAAACATTTGTTCCACAACGTATTATTTTCAAGTGAAAAATAATGCATTACTAATAATTTGTTACGTAATGCACGATGATTGGAAAAATGTATTTCATATTTATTACTTCTAAACATTAAATCATGGATGACTTATATTTGGTTACATTATGTATTATTTCAAAGTTTGAAATAATGCATTATTTATAATTGGATGCATAATGCATTTCAATAACATAAAAAATAAATATTTTATAAAAAAATGCATAAGTTTAAACAAGAGATGGGTTCACGCAGGCGCGGATCCACGGGGGGGGGGGGGAAAAAGGAAATTTCCCCCCCCCCCAAACCGAATTCGAAAGAAAAAAAAAGGAAAAAAGAAAAGAAAAAAAAGAAAGGAAAGGGGAAAAAGAGAAGGAAATTATCTGAAAAATTTTTTTAATGAAAATTGTCTACGAATCTTAAAAATTTTCTAAAGGAAAAATGTCGCGGAATGTTACAATTTTTCTAGAAAAATTGGGAATTTTTTATTGGAATTATTTGCGATTTTTTTATAGGAAAAACCTCAGAATTTTTTAATAGGAAAAATCGGAAAATTTTTCTATAGAAATTTTTCTATCAAAAATATCCAAAAATCTTACAATTTTTCTGAAAAAAAATTATATCGGAAAAAGTCTTTAAATATTTTTTTTTAGAAGCAATACGAGCATTTTTCTAGGCAAAAAATTTACGAATTTTTTCAGACAAAAATTTTGGGTATTTTTCTATAGAAAAAGTATTTGAATTTTTCTATAGGAATAATTTGCGAAATTTTCTTTAAATTTTCTATAGGAGAAATCTGATAAAAATCTCAGATTCTGAGATAATTTTTTTATAAAAAAAAGTCTTGGATTATTTAAACTTTTCTATAGAAAAAATTAAGATTTTTTTCTTCGAAAAATCTAGGAATTTCTGTAAAAATGTCTCGTATTCTGAGGTTTTTTATATTTAAAAAGTTTCTAAGAATCAAAAAATGTCTCAGAAACATAATGGACCAAGAAGAAAGACTTTTTTAAAAATGTAGCCCAAATACACTCAAAAACAGCAATTGTAAACCATAAATAAGACTTTTTTGTAAATTCTCAGACTCTTTATCAGGAAATTTGTCTCAGAAAATGTTTGAATTTTTTTTTTTTTTAGAAAATTTCCTCAAATATTTTTAAAAAGCATTGGTGTAGAAAGCACGTTTAAGTATCTTAGATTTTTCAGTAGAAAACTAGATTATGAAAAATATTTCAGAACGTAAAAAATTTTCTATGCGAAAATTTTTCTTTTTCGATACTTTTATACAACTTTTTATAAAAGTTCCTCTAACTCCCATTGGAGCATTGGGAGCCAAAAATAGAACTTTTTGGAATTTTCTATATGAAAGTTTATCAGAATCTGAAAATTTTTCTCTTGTAACAAGAATTTCATAATTTCTCAAAGCTTTTCTGTCGGGATAATATCTCAGAATCATGAAATTTCTCTTTAAGCAAATGGCTCAGAAAAAAAAAGTCAGGAAACTTTTTTTGAATAAACATGTCTCAAATATTTATTATTATTTTATCTATAGGATACATTTTTATACCCTCCACTCTAGTGATAGAGGGTATATATAAGTTTGTCATTCCGTTTGTAACACCTCGAAATATTGGTCTAGGACCCCATAAAGTATATATATTCATGATCCTCGATCGATTTTAAGACGATCTAGCGATGTCCGTCCGTCCGTCCGTCCGTCCGTCCGTCCGTCCGTCTGTCCGTCTGTCTGTCTGTCTGTCTGTCTGTTGAAAACACGCTAACTTTTGAAAGACTTTACGGAGGCTCCTGAAGTTTGGCATATATGTTGGACATTTACCTGGTCAGGTTGGTATTGCAATCCAGCGAAATCGGTCGAGTGGTTCAAAAGTTATAAGCAGATGAGTGAATTTCGGCAAGGGTTTTTCTGGAATTTACGAGATAAAACACACGGTAACTTTCAAACGGCAATTCTGGGGGTGCTGAAGTGTGGCATATATATTTAGCGTTCCTCTGGTCCAGTTCGTTTTAAATTTCAGCCAAATCGGTCAAGTGGTTTAAAAGTTATTAGCAAAACCGTAAATTTCAGATTAGTTCCACCTTTTATTCACGTGTTGAAAACCCGTTAAACATGTTTTAAAAACATTTGTAAGTCAGAAAAATATTTTAAAAGGTATTTTTGTCACACAAAAATATTTTTACACTGAAACAAAAAAAAAAAAATACACTCAAAAAAAAGTTTACACTCAAAAAAATTTTACACTCAAAAAAAATTGGTAAATTATTTTTTTTTTCAAAAATTAATAAAAAAAAGTTTTTTTTACACTAAAACAAAAAAAAAATACACTCAAAAAAAATTTTACACTCAAAAAAAAAAAATTTTTATTTTTTTTTTTTTTTTTCAAAAATTAATAAAAAAAAGTTTTTTTACAGAAAATAAAATATTTTTAACCAAAAATGTTATTTTTTTCACGTTAGAAAATTTACTATCACTTGAAAAGGTCATTGTGGAGGGTATTCATAGATTCGGCCAAGTCGAATTTAACTTTTCTACTTGTGTAAATTTGGAAATGTTTCTATAGAACAAATCATAATAAACTAGAGGTAAACACTTAAAACCCTAAGTAATGATTCAAATCCGACCTGAGGTTCCCTGCAAAAACAAAATTTTTAGTAAAAAAAAAAATTTCCCCCCAAAACCCAAGAGCTGGATCCGCGCCTGGTTCACGACAGGAATTTTCTAATGACACACACTCACTCAAGAGCATATTTTATCTAGTTACACTCACTTACAATCACGTGAGTAAATTTAATACAAAATTACTTTTTCACTACTCGTAACACCTTATATATTATCTTCTGGTATGCTATATTATTTCATTTCTCGTAACCTATAAAATATCATATATTTTACACCTTACTCGTATTCTTCGTTATAAATTTATGACTTATTTTATACCTTACTGGTATTCTTTGTGATAATGTTTATGCATTACTTTGAGTCTCATCGCCTGTTAAAATCATCAATGCTGCAATGCATATTCCTTGTTTTATACCTTATTTGGTAATCTAAGTTTTGCTGGGAAGACCCTTAAAGTTTTTTTTAGGTAAGCGCTAGATTTTTTTCATGCATTTGAAGTTGGTAATATTTTATTATAATTACCTTAATAACACCACATTGCAGATTGTAAATTGTACAAAAATTGTAAATTTACGACTATTTGACACGATCGAAAATTTTTGTTTAAAAAACAAGGAAAACTGGACTACGACACTTTTTTTAGTGACTAAAAATTTCTCCGACCAAAAAAATAAACCGTATGCTGATTTTAAACAAGACATTGCAAACTCCTTTATTGAAGGTATATCTTTATCTGATAAATAGTGCATTGATCTGGCAATATTATGTTTTAGGAAACACTTGGTCTATCATTTTTGAAAATAATTAAATGTGAGTGAATTTTTTTTTCTTTTAAGTGAATATCTTGAGCACTTTAAACACTATTAATATTGCCATTTTAGGCCTTGTCCCGCTTATAAGTATGTGTATAATATCTGACCACAGTTGTATAAATTTGTTTAACATTTAACTTAACACTTTCCACCACATTACGCACCACTGTTTTTAAAACTGTTACGATTCGTTGTGTTTTAAATGTATTAAAAGTAATATTTTTTAAAGGTTTTTACAATAACGAAAACCTTTAATCCTTTCAAAAAAAATGAATAAATGAAAACAACGAACCATACAGCCATCCAGTAGTCAGTAACACTATACACCAGGGTGGACAATAACTTTTTGGCGGCGTGCTAAAATTTAATATTATGTTTTAAGCAATAATTTGCTCGACATTAAAAGCTGGTTACAGTACTGTATTCTGAAGGATAAATATTTATAAATCTCAATAAAATTAGCTTTGAAATTAAATGCGTATGAGTAACAAATATTTGAAAAATTCGTTGGTTTTGCACATATTTGTTATCCATATGCCACGTTGAGACAATAAAATACAAGAGAATTACTACTAACAAAACTAATTAAAAACAAGTAGAAAAGTTTAATTCGACTTTGCCGAATCTATGAATACCCTCCACAATGCATTTTTTTTTAAAGGATAGTACATTTTTTAATATGAAAAAATTAACAATTTTTATTAGTAATATTTTATTTTGAGTAAAAAACTCTTTTTTGTTATTTAAAAAAAAAAAAAAAAAATTACAGATTTTTTTTTAAGTGTAAATTTTTTTCGAGTTTAATGTTTTTTTTACTGTAAAAATTTTTCTGAGTGAATGCACGTACCCAGTCAGAAATTGCCAACCGTACCAAAAATTTTGTGTTGGTACAATATCGGGATAGCCAAAAATACAACATTGTATAATGTAAAACAGTTTTACTAAAAATATTGTGTTGGCACAACTTTGTGTTTACATAAAACACTACACTATAGATTATAATTTAAAAGTTTAACATTTTTATTTTTTTAAAAAAGTTTTCGATTTACATACATTAATACACATTAATACATACATTAATCTAAGTGAACACTTAAGTAGTTGCTTTTTCAACCAATTTGTACAAAATGGTAACTAAACAGTACTACATCGAGATTTTCAATACATCCCTAAAGGGTATATGACACTAAATTTTTTTTTAATAAATTGAAATTGACGGCATACTAATCACATTAGAGAACAGCATTACCGGGGTCGATAATACTGTGATCTAATGTGATTAGTATGCCGTCAATTTCAATTTAATACAAAATAAATGTAGTGTCATATACCCTTAAGCAAAAGTTAAATCCAATGTCGTAAATTTGTAAAATCAATGTTAACCCAACGTTAAAACAAAAGTCGAGCGATCGTTGGCCACTGTTATCATTTCAACCTTGGAATGACGTCGTAGACTTAGAAACGGGTATGATTCGCCAACATTGGTAGCGTCGCCGCCAACTTCATTCCGACGTTGGCCCGCTTGTATTTTTCTGCCTGGGTACGTATGTACACAAAATATTGTCATTTTTGTAAAAAAAAAAAAATATTTTTTTTTTGTGTAAATTTTTTTTGGAGTGTAAAATTTTTTTGAGTGTAAACTTTTTTTTGAGTGTAAAATTTTTTTCGAGTGTAATTTTTAAGTAACCAATGCTTTTAAAACTAAACAAGTTTAAAAAGCATTGCTTTAAAATTAAACAAGCTTGAAAAGCATTGTTTAGTTACCACCAATGCTTTTAAAACTTGTTAAAACACGTGTCATTTTAGATAAAACTAATCTAAAATTCAGGGTTTTGCTTATAACTTTTGAACCATTGAACCGATTGAGCTGGATTGCAATACCAACCTGACCAGGTAAATGACAAACATATAAGTATGCCAAACTTCAGTAGCCTCTGTAAAGTCTTTCAAAAGTTAGCGTGTTTTCTACTGACGGACAGACAGACAGACGGACGGACGGACGGACGGACGGACGGACGGACGGACATCGCTAGATCGACTTAAAATCGATCGAGGATCATAAATATATATACACCCAAAAAAAAAACGTGGGTATTCAATACTAAAAATTTAACTAATTTTAGTCCAAAATGACCTAGTGCAGAAATTGGTAACCAATACTAAAATTTTTAACTAATATTAGTCAAATCCAGTAAAAATTACTAATGTTAGTACTTTGAAGATACTAAAATTAGTAACGAATTAGTAGATTTTGGTACAATATCACTTACTAAACCTTTTACTGTAGAATTATTTTGAGTGTACTTTATGGGGTCCTAGACCAATATTTCGAGGTGTTACAAACGGAATGACAAACTTATATATACCCTCTATCACTAGAGTGGAGGGTATAAAAATTGTGGCCGAATTTTTGATAAATTTTTTTTTTAATGAAAAAATTTCAGAACGTGTTATGAAAATTTTGCAAAATAAAAATTTTAGTCCGATATCCCATAAAATAATATCCAAGAATGTAAATTTTTATTTTTAGTAATTTCAAACTAAACGAAAACTGACAACAATTACCGTCGTCTCGTTGTAGCGAAATTGACCAAGGGGTTTGGTGAGAATCGAACCCACGACCCCCTGTTTTACAGGCTAGCACGCTATCAACTAACCTACAAGGACCCCCAAACATCTGAGTAGTACAGATCAAAATATAAATAGCTTTTGTTTCAAAACTTTAAGCTTAACGTCGCGTTGCTCAAAAATTTATCATATTTTCAACTTCTACCATACGTGTTGCAGTTTTGCTAGCCCTGTCATATTCATACACATCCACACAAAGTTTAATATGTTCGCACAATTTAGTTTTTTATATCCCAAAGCGGTATTTTCTAGCAAATAAAAAAAAAACTCAGTGAATGTAACGAAATATAAAGCTTTTAGATATTTTTACACTCAAACACATACAAACGTCAATATATATTTGAAATTCCAGTGAGAAAAATTGAGGAAAAATACCCGGTATTTTTTTTTTAATAGAAAATTCAACAAAAAAGAGGACAATAAAATTTTATTGTTTTGCCACAAGTTGCACGTAAGACATACTTTCATATTTGGTATTGCATGGTATATGGTAGTCAACACCCATTGAAATCATAGCACTAATCGACGTGTTTAAAAATTTCGATAACAAAAACTTTTCTTTATAAAATTGCAGAAATTAGCAATGTATCGATAACAGAAAATTTTCTATAGAAATCATCAATGTATCGATACCAAAAAAAATACTATAAAAATTGTTAGCTGTTATCGGTGAAGCGATATCAAAAAATGTTAGCAGTTATCGGTAACAGAAGGTTTTCTATAGAATAATTTAGCAGTTAACAATGTATCGATAATAGAAAAATTTTAAAGAAAAAAAAATTATGTAAGCAATTATCATACAGAAAAATTTACCACTTATCCATTGATGTACCGATAACAGAAAATTTTCTTTAAAAAATGTTAGCAGTTATCGATGAATCAAAAACACAAAATATTGTATAGAAATTTTTACCAGTGACACATAACGGAAAAATTTTTATACAACAATTTATCATTTATCGATGTATCAATTTCGAACAATTTTTTGTAAAAAATTTAACAATTTTTATTTATCGATAAAAAAAAATGTCCTATAGAAAATTTTCGCATTTTTCGAAATATCAATAACAGAAAAGTTTCCACAGAAAAAGTAAGTAGTTTAAAAGGTATCGAAAACTAAAAACTTTCTATGGAAAATGTTAGCAGTTATCGATGTATAAACAACATTACACTTTTTACGGAAAATTCAAGCAGTTATCGATGACATCAATAACTGCTAAAATTTGTCTATGTAGAATAACTGATAAAAATCTATATTCAGCAGTTATTGATATATCGACATTAGAAAATTTTTTATAGAAAATGTAAGCATATAGTAGTAATATTTATCACATGACATCGATTGATGATCAATTTTCCTTTATTCAGGACAATTTGTTACAACTATATGACATATCAGTTCCTCTAATAACCAAAACCCTTTCCGCAAAGACAAAGCCATGGTTCACAGTTGCCATTAAACAAGCCATTTTTCGTAGAGATTTGGCATACTCCCGGTGGAAACGTTTTAAAACCACTGATCTTAAAAATGAATATCGTTTGGCAAGAACGGAAGTAAATCTCAAGATAAGGATTGCTAAATCTGATTACTACTCCAGACAATTTGGTGCTGCCCTTGAAACGAAACACACTTGGAAGACAATTAGTGATATTGGAATTGGTAGAACAGATAATTTTTCTAGCTGTACGATTGATCCTAATGAACTTAATTCGAAATTTACAGACTTACCAGCTGGCCAGATCGTAAACGATTTTTATAACAATGAAAATCTCAACAACACAGCTTATCACGAAAACCTCTTTGAGCAAAACACTTTTGATTTTGCTTGCGTAGATCAATTTGATGTTATTAAAAGTTTTTATCTGATAAAGTCTGACGCTGTAGGATATGATAACATACATCCAAAATTTGTGAAAATTCTTCTACCATTTATCCTGCCTTACATAAAGTATTTTTTTAACAATATAATAATGTCAAGCACTTTTCCATCCCTTTGGAAACATTCCAAAATTATACCAATTCCTAAATCTTCATCTGAATATCGCCCCATAGCTATTTTATGTTACCTTTCAAAAGTATTTGAAAAAATATTACACACTCAAATGAGTAAAT
Source organism: Pegoplata infirma (assembly GCA_963921195.1). Classification (NCBI taxonomy): domain Eukaryota; kingdom Metazoa; phylum Arthropoda; class Insecta; order Diptera; family Anthomyiidae; genus Pegoplata; species Pegoplata infirma. Next base: position 117,955,660 of record OY992540.1, read on the forward strand.
ATATCACGGATCATGACTTAATGTCTGGAAAACAATCCGGCTTCCGTCCAAATCACAGCTGTGTAACTGCTCTGGCTAATGTTTGCGAAAACATAAGGCGTGATCTTGACGATGGTAAGATAAATTTGTTGGTTCTTCTTGACCACTCTAAGGCTTTTGATACAGTCGATCGGGCTACTCTCTGCATGAAGCTTAGACGTCATTTAAACTTTTCTTCCACTTCCACTCAACTACTGTCATCATACCTTATGTGTCGTTCGCAATCCGTTTATGTTAACAACAGGTCATCTGATCCGTTAAATCTTGTAAAGGGTGTGCCCCAAGGATCCATCTTGGGACCACTTCTTTTTTCTATATATATAAATGATCTGCCTGAATATACATCTCATTGCAAGATACATATGTACGCAGATGATGTACAACTCTACCTGAGTAGTCCCAAAAACTCTATAGATGAAGGTATAGCACTGATGAATGCCGACCTTAGCCGACTACACCGATGGGCTTTGGGAAACGGGCTATATATTAATCCGCGCAAATCTAAATGCCTACTAAATAATACGTAAAAGGAGGACAAATCCAGTTGTTGACAGTAACATAGTTATAGATGGTGAAATAATTAATTTTGTTCCTTCAGCCAAAAACCTTGGACTCTTTTTAAATAGTACATTGACCTGGACAAATCATATAAACACGATTGTTGTTCAGACCTATGTGAAGTTAAGGCCTTTATGGGCAACTCAGTCCTTTACTCCTCTTAGGATTAGAATACTACTGGCAAGAACGTATATCGATAATATAAAATTTTATAAAGGAAATGTTAGCAGTTATCGATAACATAGATATCCTATAGAAAATGTTAGAAGTTATCGATGTATCGAGATGAAATTTCGACTGAAAACAGTTTGCAGTTATTGATGTACCGATAGCCGACATTTCTTTTAACAAAATTTAAGCACTTGCATTGATAACAGAAAGTTTTTTATAGAAAAGTTTTCACTTATCGTTGCAACAGAAATTTTCTATAAAAAAAATTTTAAGCAGTTATCAATGTATCGATCGCACAACATATTGTATAGAAAATTTTAGCAGAAAATGTTAGCGGTAAATGATGTATCGATAACTTAACATTTTTTATAGCAGTTATCGATGTATCAATTACACAAATTTTCTATAGAAAAGGTAAGCTGTTATCGATGCATCGATAGCACCAAATTTTCTATAGGAAATGTTAGCAGTTATAGAAAATGTGACGATAACAAAAGTTTTTTTTTAAGAAAATTAGAGCAGTTATCGATGTTTCGATAACAGAAAATTTTCAATAGAACATTTTAGCAGTTATCGATAACAAAAAATTTGCATACAAAATTGTTAGCAGTTTTCGACGTATCGATAGCACGAAACTTTCTATAGACAAATTTAAGCAGTTATCGATAATATAAAATTTTCATAAGTTATAACACAAAATATTCTGTAAACAAAAGTATCGATAAAACGAAATTAATTTATCGATAACACAAAATCGTTGTATCGAAAAAAAAATTTGAAGTTATCGATTTTTTGATAATAGAAAATTTTGTATAGAATATTTTTTAGTTGATAACAACAATATTTCATTGAACATTTTTTCTGTTGTAGCTGTAACGATGACACAACATTTTCTATATCAATGACACAAAATTGGGTAAAGAAAAATTTTAGTAGTAATCGATAACACAAAATTTTGTATAAAATAATTTTAGCAGTTATTTATCTATCGATAAAACTTCTTTTACAAAAATTTAAGCAGTTATTAATGTATCAATAATACAATATTTCCTATTGAAAAATTGCATCAGTTATCGTTATATCGATAACAAACAATTTTCTTTAAAAAAATTTAGCAGTTATCGATGCATCGATAATAAAAAATTTTCTATTGAAAAATTTTCTATAGAAAAATTTAGCAGTTATATATGTAATCGATAACACAAAACATTTTGTAGGGAAATTTTAATAGTTATCGATATGTTGATAATACAAATGGTTTTATAAAAAAAAATTTTGCAGTTATCGATGTATCAATTATCTAAATTTTTTTATAGAAAGTTATCGATGTATCGATAGCGCGAAATCTTTTGAAAAATTTGGCCGTTTCTTTAAAATTATTTTAGTAGTTATCAAAAATAACTGCTTACTGTTAAATTTAAAAATTTTTCACCCCAAAACCCCTGATGATCAGTGTAAAGTTTATATGTATATACCAACGGGAAAATTTAAAACACACAACTAAAAAAAATATCTAAAAAATGACCGAAGAAAACAAGCAGCAAGTTAGAAAAATGAAATTTTTATACAGACATTCAATTTTCAATACAATTTTGCTATTTGATTTCCTGCTACCAAACAATTTTGATGGTACATACAACAGAAAATATTTCAAATGTTTACAAGCCGGCACATATTCTGGATGTGTGGACATCGATTAAAAACAAAAAAGAAAAAAAAAATATTTAGAGAAATATATTTTTTTAAACTAAAAATGTTGAACAAATAACTATAAAAAATACCAAATAAAAACCTTTATGAAAAGACAAATATAAAAAAAAAAATAATTTTGCCTAAAACTTGTTTGAGATGCCTGGCCAATGCGGGGCATTTGCACAGGATATGTTCAACTGTTTCATCCGTATTCGGTTCATCACATCTTCTACAATTGGAATTAGAGATGAGTCCAATTGTTCTTGCGTGGAAAGCTATTAGGCAGTGTCCCGTGACCACTCCCGTGAGTAAACGACATTCTCTTCTGTTGAGAGAAAGTAGGTAGCGAGTTCTTTTGAGGTCGTAACGCTGCCAGATTATTCTGGTAATTCTGCTTGTACTTAACTCTCGCCATTTCCTGTTCGCCATGGAAATACACTGACAATCACTTCTCGATCTGTAGTACTGCATTGGGGGATCAACATGAACAAAGTCCCCTATCCCATCTGCACCCTATTCCATTTGCAAGCTCATCAGCCTTCTCGTTCCCTTCTACTCCCTTATGTCCTGGAACCCATATTAGAGAGACGAGGTTATTGCTGGATAATCTTTGAAGATTCTCGTAGCACTCAAAGACGACTTTTGATTTAATACAAAAGCCTCTTAGAGCTTTTAGTGCAGCTTGGCTGTCGACGTAAAAGTTTATTATTCTCTCCGACTCTCCAAGAAACTGTAAGGCTGCCTTATTAATAGCAACTATTTCAGCCTGGAATATGCTACAGCTCAGAGGTAGATTAAAAGATTTTCATATATCACATACGTCCGTAGTAAATCCCGCTCCCACTCCCGTCGATTGTTTGGAGCCGTCTGTGAAAATATTTGGAACGCAAAGCCAGTTCTCGAGTCGGAAATTCAACTTCAAATTTCCGATCGAAAAGTAGTTTGGGCACCCTGTAGTCAGTGACAACGTTATCCAAATTGTCCATGCTACTGTGTCCAAAATTTCGGCGTCTGAGCCAATTTGACTCTTTGAGTCTGAGGCATGCCTTATATGCCTCACTCTTAGCAAAGACGTCAATTGGCAGCAGATGCAGTATCGTGTCGATGGATGCAGCTGATGTTCTTAGGGCACCAGTGATACTCAGACCCATTAGCCGTTGGGCTTTTTGGAACTTACTACGAGTCACCTCCCTCTCCAGCGCTCTGTGCCAGACGATAACTCCGTAAAGTAAGATTGGTCTTACGATGGAAGTATAGATCCAGTGCGTGATCCTTGGCTCAAGTCCCCATGTCTTGCCGAACATTTTTTTGCATGCATAATATGCATTATTCGCCTTTCACAATCGTTCATCGGTATTTTGGTTCCATGATAATTTGCTATCCAAAATAATTCCTAAAAATTTCGCATGATTTGAAAGTGGGATTTCAATCCCGTTAACCTTAACTTTTCTAAAATTTTCGATCTTATACTTTCGTGTAAACAATACCATCTCAGTTTTCCGCGGATTAACGTTAAGACCATTTTCATTAGCCCAATTCCATAACTGTTTCAAAAATTTTCCAGTTGACATTATTACCACGTCATCAGCATAAGCAACTACTGCCACTCCTTGCGTCTCCATTTTTTTGAGAATGGGATCCACGACCAAGAGCCAGAGTAATAGTGATAATACTCCTCCCTATGGTGTTCCCCTGGATATATATCTTATGACTCTTTCAAGCCCCCATTCGGCTGTAACTTCTCTACAAGACAGCAGACAGCCAATCCATCTTTTGATGGTTGGATTTATGCCAGCCCTGTCCATTGCGTTTACAATTGCATCCATGCTTACATTGTTAAATGCACCTTCTATGTCTAAAAAAGCGGCTAAGGTAAATTCTCTATATTCCAGAGATCTCTCTAAAGTGTATACGAGGGAATGAAGAGCGGTTTCTATCGACTTGCCCTGCCGATAGGCATGTTGCGTAGCCGACAAAAAGTTTCCACCTAGGTTCTCTCTTATATAAAGATCCAGAATTCTCTCCAAAGTTTTCAGAAGGAAGGACGATAAACTAATAGGACGATAATCCTTTGCAGTGCCGCTTTTCGGTATGAAGCCCAGTCTGCACAGTTTCGAGTCGACAATTTTTTCGAAATTTTTTCGAAGCTTTTCCGCAAAAATGATTCGAAGTCGATATTATATACAGTCGATATTTTTACGTTCCTCGAACTCATATTTTTATTGAAAAACTAATCGATTTCGAAATGATTTCCAATCTACATTTTAGGAATTCTCGTATTTGTTGTTCCATAAAAAAATATTTATTTTCAATATAACATCGAGTTTTAATTTTATTAAATTTTACAAAAATTCCACAAATTTTACTTTTATTATTAAAAAAAAATAATATCTAACACTAGAACAATAAAAAAAAAATAAAAAAAAAAAAATCCGCGACCGGGGTTTGAACCAAGGCCAAAAATCTACAAATCATAAGCTGCCGAACCTGCTAACCAACTAGGCCATACACAACTTGAAATTTGTTTGTACTAATAAATATTTTGAAATAAAAATATTTTCAAATTGGGAGAAGTATGTCAAAACAAAATTAAATGAATATAAAAAACAGGGTAATTCAAATAATAATACAAATTATAATTTAAGGGCAATTCAAATAATAATAAAAAATTCAAATTTTAGTAAAAGTAATTTTAAAAAACTACTTTTATTATCAAACTTTGGCTGAAGGAGTAAGGCGTTCAACCAGTAAACTGGGAGTTCTGAGTTCAAATCTCAAGTGAGGCAGATAAAAATAGTAATTAGTAAAAATTAAATTTAAAGAATAAATAAATAAAATTAGTAAAAATTAGTTAATTGTACGTAAGTAGTAGTAAGTAATAAAATATTTTTTTTTAATTCTTACCGTTTTAAAAACAATTAACTAAATTATTAAAAAACAAATGTAGCGAAATTCATGAAATTTTTCGATTAAAAATCGAATCGAATCCTGTACCAATACTCGATTCTATATCACCTTGCATGCCACATAGGAAAACACGCTTTATATCGACATTATATCGAACTCGATATCGATGAAATTCTTAGAGAAAACGATTCTTTTTCGAATCGATATCGACTCATTTTGCATACTGGGAGACTACTTTAGATTTCCTCCAAGATCCAGGTATATAACAAAGCTCTAAACACGCTTTAAAGACTTTCTTTAAGTGAGGAATTATTTCGCTAGCAGTATTTTGAAGCATTGCCGGAAAAATGCCATCAGGCCCTGGCGATTTGTAAGGCTCGAACGATTCAACTGCCCACCTTATCCGCTCATCAGATAACAGATTGTGGGGAATAATTGTTTGCCCGTGAGGTTGAGTCTCTGATAAAGGTTGTTCACTACATCCTGGAAAATGTGTTCTTAGAAGAAGATCCAATGTTTCCGTTGCATTCTCTGTCCATGTGTCATCTAATCCCTTCAGTAGAATAGGCGGTATTGGTTTTTTAGATAAAATTCTTCTGAGTCTAGCTGCCTCGGTAGTGTGTTCTACATCACTGCAGAGTTTTTCCCAGCTACTCTTCTTCGACTTCCGAATAAGTTTTTTGAAAACTTTCAATAACTCTCTCTATAAGGTCCAATTTTCGTCATTGTTGACCTTTCTTGCTTCTTTAAAGAGGTCTTGGACCCTTTGCCTTGTCTGCGATAGTTCCTTTGACCACCAAGGTGGCTGAATTCTCTTACGCCGATATTTTACCGGACACGTCTTCTCAAGGGATTTGACAAGAATTGATGTAAGATTATCATTTACCATTTCAATATCACTCTGATTGTTAAGGCACTGGTGGTCCAAGCCAGTTAATTTAGAAATTGCGGTGTTCCTAAATTTCTCCCAATTTGCCTTTTCAGGGTTTCTAAATGATTTATTATGGTAGTTTATATTAGTCACTATCCTAAAAGCGAGATATTTATGATCAGAGCATGAAGCCCTTTTCAGTATCCTCCAGTCCCTAATATCCAAATTCGCGACATTAGAGAAAAGAGTGAGATCTGTGACATTTTGACTCGTAGGTCCTATAAAGGTAGGTTCGCTACCACTGTTCGCTATATTTAGGTTAGTCGAATTTTATTTATTGACTAGAAAAACAACGAAAAATTCTTCAGTGATCATTTATTTAGTTAATTTTATATTTTTATCTGATTTTGGTTTGCTTTGAGATTGAGACATACAGAAAAAATTATAAGAAAAATTGATTTTTAAATGGCTTTTAGTAATTTTGACGGATGAGTTTGCTTTTAGCCTTTGTCTCCGCCACTACACTCAAAAAAAAAAAAAACTGTAATGTTGGCAAAAAAAGCTTGTAAATCTACAAGAAAATTTGCTGATTTTGAACGCACAATTTTTTTGCTAAAGTTAGCAAAAATGTTTTGCCAATAATTAGTTAACAAAAAAATTTTTTTTTTTTTTTGACACATTTGAGGACCCCATTGGGTTCGGACCCGATAGGTCCAGACCCCGATGGGCCTAGACCTAGTTGGGTTCCTTAAAAATCGTCATAGTTTTTGATCCAAAATTTGTGTCCGTTTTGCTCTACCGTGCTAAGTTTTTGAGAAACGTGATTATAGTGGACCACTGGGGTCTTGAGAATTAAAAAACACAATAACTTCAAAAATATTACTCGGAGAGCTTTTAACTATTTTGCGGTCTTGTTCTACGTATTGAGAGCTACAAAAATGCTTTTGGACTTTTTGTTGTGTCGGCAATATTTACCGAGATATGAGCATTTAAAAATTTTCGGGAATGCTAACTTTTTTGGATCCAAAGTTAGGGCCCATTAGGGTCCACACATGTGAAGAGGACCAGCGAAAGTATGGAGATTCTAAGAACCAAAAATGCCCTCCATTTTGCTCTATCTGGCTTAGTTTCCGAGATAGAGCCATTTTAAGTTTTCTGAAAATAAAAAAAAATTTACCATTTATTTTTGCTAATGTTAGCAAAAAATCTTGTAAAAATGTTGTCAACTCAATTTCAAATCTTAGCAAAAGATATTAGTTCAACGTTTAAAACTGCTAATGTGCTAAATGAAGTTTACAAGAATTTTTTGCTAACATGCTAATCTCAACTAAAAATTTGCTAAAAGTTAGCTAACTAGCATTAGCAAAAAAAAATTAGTAAATCTACTAACGTATTTTTTTGAGTGTAGGAGTACTCGTAAAATAGGAGGTAGGAAAAAATAAAAATATTTTCTTGTCATTTTACATTTTTTTTATACCCTCCACTCTAGTGATAGAGGGTATATATAAGTTTGTCATTCCGTTTGTAACACATCGAAATATTGGTCTAGGACCCCATAAAGTATATATATTCATGATCCTTGATCGATTTTAAGTCGATCTAGAGATGTCCGTCCGTCCGTCCGTCCGTCCGTCCGTCCGTCCGTCCGTCCGTCCGTCTGTCTGTCTGTCCGTTGAAAACACGCTAACTTTTGAAAGACTTTACGGAGGCTCCTGAAGTTTGACATATATGTTCTCCATTTACCGGGTCAGGTTGGTATTGCAATCCAGCGAAATCGGCCAAGTGGTTCAAAAGTTATGAGCAAAAGAGTAAATTTCGGCAAGGGTATTTTTTGAATTTACAAGATTAAAGCCATTATAACTTTCGAAAAACAATTCTGAGGGGGCTGAAGCTTAGCATATATATTTGTCGTTCCCCAAGGCTGTTTGGTTTTGAATTTGAGCAAAATCGGTTCAGTGGTTCAAAAGTTATAAGCAAAGCACTGAATTTCAGATTTGTTTCACCTTAAACTGTTGAAAACTCGCTAAACAAGTTTTTAAAGCATGGTGAAATACCAGTTTTTTTAAAACTTGTTGTTGTTGTTTTCTTGTCGTGGGGTGCAGTTTAGTTGTTAGACAAGTAAATATTTGTTATTGTTTTTGTAACTGTATGTAACTGTGTATAGTAAGTATTTTTGGAAAAAAAATCACATGAGGTGGTTTTTATATGATTGAATGTTTGTTTTTGGTTTTTAAAGAAGAGGATGGTAAAATAGTTTTTTTTTGTATTACATAAATAGGTATAAAACAACAAAAATATTTTACAAAGTAATTTTGTTACTCAAAGAAATTGTACACTAAAAAAAAATATTTACACTCAAAAAAATGTGCACATTATTTTTTTTTAATGAAATGTCACACTCAAAAAAATTTTGACAGTCAAAAAATTATACACTCAAAAAAATTTGATTGATTAAAAAATAGTTTTACTCAAAATAATATATTTCTAATAAAAAATTTGTAATGCAATTTTTTGACAAATTTTTTAGAAAGTTACTATCAGATAACATTGTGGAGGGTATTCATAGATTCGACCAAGTCGAATTTAATTTTTCTACTTGTTTTTTAGTGAAATAATTTTGAAAAACTTTAAGACTTAAACAATGACTTACTTAAAATTTTTAGTAGAGGATTTGGCCACATTGGCTACTGAAAAGCTCAAGTATCAAGTAATTGAAATAATCAAACAAATTGAATTTCCAACTAAACATATGTTTATATTTTCTTAAATGTTTACTTAACTTTTAATACTATTTCACTTATAATCCCAACAGTATTGAATTTAATTTTTTGAAAACCTCCATGTAAAATAAAATATCTTATAATTTTTTTGCAGCTTTAAGGCAAACAAACTACTTTTGTGTGAAATGAAATGTGAAAATACAAGAACAAACAAAAAAACTTTTAATATTCTATAGTAATAACATTGACCTCGTTTTATGGTTTTCTTGGTCAGACGAACAAAAAACATAAAAAATAACCGCTCCACACAAAGGGACCAGCCCAGCCAACCAACTAAACCAACCAACCACATCCGATGAAATACAAATAAAAACATTAACAAAAAAACGAGCATTTCAATAGCCAATTACTAATGTATGGTTTTAAAAGTTTTATGCTTTTAAAAATATTTAAGCTTTTTTAAGGTTATACTCGTATGAGTATTATATGAGTTTAATATTTTGGTTTCCATTTAATTTCATAGTCAATTATTGGAAAACTTTTTTTTTGTTTTTTGTTTTTTCGTTGAAAAACATTTAACAATAGTTTTGTGGTAAATGCGGTAATTTGAATTTAATATTATTTTAAATTATTATTACCATAAAATAATTGCTTTGCAATAATGTACATTAACATTAGTATTTAGTTGGATTAGTTGCCAATATAGGGGGAGTGGATTGGTGTTGCAAACGATTTAGAGTTTCGGTTTTATAAAGATTTATTAAATTGTATAATAATTATGTAATTTTGAAATAAATGTAAATAAAACAATTACAAATGTTATTAATGTTGTCCAAAAAAACCACCTTTAAAGTTTTTCAAAAGATTTAAGTATTTTTTATATCTTTAAATTTTTACTTTCTTGAATTAAAAAAAAAACGATCTTTTAACTATGCAATAAATAAGATTTAATCCAGTTCGAGGCCATTTATTATGTTTCCCGTCATAAGGGAAATCTACTTTCTAGAGGGAGTGTCAACTTAAGGGAATGGTCAACTTACTATTTTTATTAGGTTATTCTTACATTTAAAATTTATAAAGTTTTTGATTTCAAAAAATTTGGTCATGCTTAGAAACATGGGGGATTTTCAATTTCTCAAACATCAGAGCTTTTAAGAAAATTAGGAAATACTCTTAGTGTACAAATATAAGATATTCAAATTGCTATTTATTTCAGCATAGTGAGAAAAATTAAAGAACTATTTTGAAATTTGCCCAGTAAGTTATTGTGTACATGGCCCGTGGGCCCCCGGAATAATTTTACATATTTATAGATTTGGTTTCAAACATGTCAGTGTTAAAAAAAAACTTCTTAAAAAAAGTTTAAAAACAATTTAAAATCTGAATCTGAAAATCTGAAACATATCGTGAACCTATATTCAAAATATGCCAACTCAAATTTGACGGAAATGAGTTTCCGATGGCAAATAGCTCCCCTATGTAATACCTATCTGCCATAAAAATTTCAGAGCAAAAAAATAATTTGTTGTCGTTTTACATCCATTTTTGTTATTCTGCTAACTCAAAGTACATATTTTTTTGGTGAAAATAAATGCCAACTCCCATTGTAAATTTCCAAAAATTTTTCAAAAAATTTTTTTAAAAAAATTAGCCCACATATCTTATTGCATTTGCCATGCTGAACACGAATCTTTTAAAGATTTTGATATCTAATGACTGATTCTCGAGATATTGCCATTTTAAAAATATCGGTAAATAGTGTTTGCAAAAAAAAAATTACTTATATTTATGTAACTTTCAAACTATTTATCAGATTGAAACATTATGAATGGGGCAAATAAAGTCAATGATATAAGCTTTCAAAATAGCTGGTTTGGAGTGACCCTATTGCAATACATCGTGAGTTACAGAGTGCCAAAGTTGACCACCCTGAGATTAAAAGGCTTTCGGAGCTAGTAACTTTTAAAAATATGCAAAGATTTTTAATTTTTTGTTCAGTTTTTGCAATTACCGTACTAAGGATAACAAAAACCAAAAATAAAACAATTTTTTAAATTTTTCCAAAAAAAATGAATTTTTATTTTCCGACAAAATATGCCAACTCTAAAAAAATATTTGTTTTTTGATATAGTAATAAATGCCATCTCTGAAAAATACGCAAACAAGTGCAAAATATGAAAATTTTTGCATAGGTAAAAATTGTTTAGAATATTTAAACCATCTTGTGGAAGGTACATTGTTTATTTTTGCAATAATATGCGAAATAACTAGTTTTTTTAGCTCTCCTGAACAGTAAGCTTTTTCGAGTTGGCATTTATTGAATATAGTTCGACGATATAAAGAATTTTTCTAGCAAATATCAAATAATCAATTTAATGTAATTGCCTACTGATGACGTAGAAGTGGCTACAGAAACCATGGTCTAGGGTAAATCCACATTTAATTTAATCTTTAGAAGACACAATTTTCTTCTTCAATCAGAAAAACACAAAAAACAAAATCTCAAATTTTTTTGTAGCAAAAGGTTTAAATTCGAAAATTTGTTTGCCATAAAATGCTTCAGAGTTTACAAATTTTTCTATCAGAATTGGAAACTTTTCAACTTAAGATTCTAAATGAAAAAGAAACTTTTCAACTTAAGATTCTAATGGAAAAATGTTTTAGAGCCAAAAGTTAAAAAAAAAAATGCCTGCGAGTTTTGTACACTTGCCCAAAACAATAAATCATGGCCGCTGTTCCAAAAAAAAGTAATTCACAAAAAAAAATGTGAAAATTAAAATTTCCGATTTTTTTTGGTGTTCTAGATTTCACATCCAATTTTTTTTTTCGTTTTGTTTCACATAAATTAAATTTGGTTAAAGTAAAACGAATGCACCTTTTTCCTTACAATTTTTTAAATTTTAATTATTCGATTTCAACTTTGTATGAAAACGTGATCAACAAAACACTAAACTTGATTTCATGTGATTCGGAAATTTTCATGTAAAGTGAAAAGTTGTGAAAGACAACTTTTTACTGAGGATTTGGGTGTACTTACCAAAGCAAATTAAAAAAATTTATATTCATTTGCCATTCGATGCAAAACGAATTGAAATATCGGTCGATCACCAGTCAAAACAAAAAGAGCTGTAAAATTGGTAAATGGGTGTATTATATAAGTGCAAAAAAGTTTTTTTTTACTTTTTGGAGAGTACAAAAGATTCTGCACCGACAAATTTAAGCCTCGCACTTATTTTTTGTGCATTTGTTAAACAATTGGAACATTTTATGTCAAAAGTTTAGACTTGGTGAAAAAGTAATTATGTAATTTCGAAAAACAAAATTATGAAAAAACAAGTAAGAGTGTTAAATTCGGCTGTGCCGAATCTTTTATACCCTCCAACATTCATGGAGGGGGGCAAATTTCCTCTCGAAATATATATTTAAAAATTCATTATTATGCTTTTTGCACTAAATAAATGAAAGTTTATCATTATTTAAACAATTTTTTTTAATCCACGCCCACAAAAGCGGGGCGGACCGAAAGCTGAGAGCCATTTTTTAATCCTCTGGGTCCAAATGCAGGACTTTGAACTTCTTGTAGCATAAAATTATTGCATTTTTTAAACAAAAACACAAAAAATCATGTAAAAAAGTGATGTTTTTCAGAGGTTGCTTTAGTTCTTAAAGGGTAACTTTTTCCCCCTAGTCCGATTTTGCTCATTTACGAACTTAACCTGCCTAGGAACATTAGACATATTCGTGCCAAATTTCGGGAGTCTAGCTCTTTTATTTTGGATTGCATCGTGTTAACTACAGACGGACAGACGGACGGACGGACATCGCTAGAATGTCTTAGAATGGATCACTGATCATAAATATATATACTTTATGGGGTCTTAGGCCGATATTTTGATGCGTTACACACGGAATGACAAAGTGAGTATACCCCCATACTGTAGTTGGAGGGTATAACAAGTAAGAGTGTTAAATTCGGCTGTGCCGAATCTTTTATACCCTTCAACATGCAAAAAAATGCAGGGGCGTTTTGTTGGGTTGGGGGGGTGGGCAAACTTCCTCTCGAAAATGTGTTTAAAAATTCATTCTTATGCCTTTTGCACTAAAGAAGTGAATGTTTGTCATAATTTTTTTTTTTTTTATTCTACGCCCACAAAAGGGGAGCGGACCGAAAAAACGACATTTTCTAATTCTCAGGATCCAAATGCAGGACTTTGAACTTCTTGTAGAATAAAAATGTTGCATTTGTTATACAAAAAGACAAAAAATTATGTAAAAAAATTATATTTTTCAGAGGTTGGTTTAGTTCTTCAGGGGGAACTTTTTTTCCCCTGCTCCGATTTTGCCCATTTCCGAACTTCACCTGCCTAGGACCGTTAGACATATTCGTGCCAAACCTGAGGAGTCTAACTCTTTTATTTTGGACTGTATCGTGTTAACTACAGAAGAACGGACGGACATCGCTAGAATGTCTTAGAATCAATCACTGATCAATAATATTGAAAATGGCCGGTACATAGAAAATGTAATAATTACGTATTTTCTTCTCAAATGATGAGTTTTAAAGATATAAATACGAATTTTTGACACAATATAAAGCATGATATAACGAAAAATGCTGCATTATTAACTCATTATTAACCGACCGATATTTCGATGCGACACACACGGAATGACAAAGTGAGTATACCCCCATACTGTAGTTGGAGGCTACAAAAATTAAGTAAAAACAAATTTGATGTAAAAAAAAATTTATAAAAAAATTTTATGAAAAAAATTGATGGAAAAAAAAATTTGATGAAAAATAAAAATATGATGAAAAATAAAAATTTTATGAAAAAAAAAACAAGTAAAAAAGTAAAATTCAGCCTTGCCGAATGTAATGATACCCTCCACAGTTTCAAAAAGATTATTGCAAAAAAATTTTTTTAAAGGAAATTACTTTTAAAAAAAAAATTTTTTGAAAAAAAAATTCCGTGAAAAAAAAATCCGCGATTTTTTTTTGTCCAAAAATATGTTCGTACTTGTTAAAATACCATTTGGTGTTCAATTATGTAAACCAGCAGTCGAATTAAAGCATTTTGTATTTTTAGGTTATGTTGAATGTACTAAAATTTTTGAGGTGTCCTTACATTTTCGTTCATAACTTTTGAACCGCTGAACCGATATCGCTCAAATGCAACACCAAACTTCTCGGGAAAACTTCCAATATATCTGTTGAGTTTCAGTAATCTCCGTGTAATATTTTGGCCGTGATCACCATTTCCAAAGACAGACGGACATCGCTAGAATGTCTTAAAATCGATTGGGGATCATGAATATATATACTTTATGAGGTCCCAGATCGATATTTCGATGAGTTACAAACGAAATGACAAACTTATATATACCCTCTATCACTAGAGTGGAGGGTATAAAAAATATGAAAAAAAAATATATATTTGATGAAAATAAAAATTGATGAAAAAAAAAATTGTTGAAAAATTAAAATTTCCCTAGTAAAAATGGTTTTGTATATATCCATGTACAAATTGATACAAATATATCTAATTTTACATTAAATGATCTAATTATATAAAATTATATAAAAAAATTCTCAGATAAGACCAAAATTCGTATCAAATTTTATTAAATTCTATCGGGAGTTATATCAAATTTTATATTATTTGATACGAAATTTGGTCTTATCTGATTGATTTTTTATATAATTAAATATAATAAGATTTCAATATGTACACAAATATATATTTGTATAAATTTATACATGGCTATATACGAAATGATTTTTACTAGGGTTGGTGAAAAAAAAAAAAAAAATTGATGAACAAAATTTTATAAAAAACAATAAATTGATGGAAAAAAAAATGATGAGAAACAAGTGAGGGTGTTAAATTCGGCTGGAATACACTCTAACTTTTAAAAAATATTTTTTGTTTAAGCCTAAAAATGTTTCATTTGTTTAACAAAAATACAAAAAAAAAATAAAAAAAATTACTACTACCTTTTTTCATTGGTTGGTTTACTTCGTCAATGGGGAACTTTTTCCACCCTAGTCCGATTTTGATCATCTCCGAACCTAACCAGCCTATGAACATATGACATATATGTGTCAAATTTCAGGAGCCTAGCACGTTTATTTTGGACTGTATCGTGTCTTCCACAGACGGACGGACGGACAGACGGACAGACGGACAGACGGACAGACGGACATCGCTAGAATGTCTTAGAATCGATCACTGATCAATAATATACTTTATGGGGCCCTAGTCCGATATTTCGATGCGATACACACGGAATGACAAAGTGAGTATTCCCCCATACTATAGTTATAGGGTATAAAAATGATGAAAAAAAAATTGATGAAAATTTTTTTTTTTTTTTGACAAATACTTATGTTATGTTTTATTCACCAGCTGGTGAAAATCGGTTTTATTCACCAGCAGGTGAATTATTATCTAAGTTACAAATCGAAGTTACAAACCTTTTTGGTTTTAATAAAATGAAAACAATAATTCTCATTTTCTTTTTTGTTAGTCGGTAGCTTATATAGTTAAACTGAGGTGGCGTCCTGTGTCATTTTTAAAATCAGACACCAGCCTAAAAACATTATCGTGTTAAAAATGGATTTAATTAATTTTAAGTAAAATGTAGCAAAAGCTTAAGTATGTTCCATATTTTATTTTACAATCGTCTTAGAATATGATATTTATTCAGTCTCTTTTTATTGAAAAAAATTCTCAGAATCTGAGACTTAGTCTTAAGGAAAAATGTCTCAGAATCTGAGATTTTCTTTAAGAAAAATATCTTACAATCTGAATCTGAGACTTTTTCTATGGAAAAAATGTCACAGAATCTGAGATACAAAACTCAACTCATAAGGTACAATGCAGTTTAGTAATATTTCTAAAAATTAGAAATATGAAATAAAAATTCAAAGCTAACGGACTTTTTTGAAGACTTGAAAAGTCCTACTATGGGTTGCACCTCTGAGAAAATCTACCACAGTGTAAGAAATTACAACTGTGTCAGAAAAAGTTAAAAATAGATTGATTATGTTCGTGCTTTACGATAACATATGGGTAATAAAATGGTATATGATTCTCGTAATCTTTTTCACCTTAATGTACTTTTAAATAGCTGATTTTAATCTTACACTCAAAAAATACGTTAGTAGATTTACTAATTTTTTTTTGCTAGCTAGCTAACTTTTAGCAAATTTTTTGCTGAAATTAGCATGTTAGCAAAAATATCTTGTAAACATAATTTAGCGCATTAGCAATTTTAAACAAACTTTGAACTAATTTTTTTTGCTAAATTTTTGTATTTTTATTTCTCTTTTTTCTCTCCGTTTTTTTTTTTTTTTTGTTCATTGGAATGTTTTAGAAAAATTTAGTTCAAATGAAAGTGTTGGTCGATACAGTCGTTGAGAAGCGGCAGTAGGTTTTTAATTTAATATAATATAAATTAAATGTGTATAATATAAATAAAAAAAATTGTTGTAAGAAAGCAAATATGTTTGAGAAAAACTAGTGTGAGTTTGTTCGTTTCTTTAGCATTTTCCCTCTTTTTGTTTCTTTTTAATTTGTTTTTTTCACGTAGATATTTTCATATAAATAAACGATGAATAGGTAGGTAATTATATTATCTTTTAAAACAACAATGTACGCAATTTGCATCATAAAAAAAGGACGCGGAAAAAACCCAACACAAACAATTATATATTTAACGATCACCAACACTATATTGTTTCTAAACACCAAATTACACAAATAAAAAGGACGCGGAAAAAACCCAATAAAAACAATTGTGTATTTATTGATCATCAACACACTATTGTGAGGGTTGTTTTGTTTTTTATTTTTTTTTTCTATGAATGTATAAATGTTCTACTAAAATTTTACTAGATTTTGTGGTAAAAGCTACAATTTTTTTGCTAATTTCAGTTAACTAATTATTGGCAAATCATTTTTGCTAATATTACCAGAAAAATTGTGGGTTCAAAATCAGCAAATGTTCTAGTAAATTTACAAGCTTTTTTTGCTATTATTACAGTTTTTTTTTTTTTTTGAGTGTACACACCTGCAGTGACAATCGGATAGTGCTGACGAAGGAAGGGTGGCTTCTTGCGAAAGCTGTCGACATCTCCACTTAGCCTGTGTTGTCAATTAATTTTTTCCAGATTTTCTCATTGTACAACAAATATAATCATTTCCCGCAAATAATTTATATGGACTCAAACCGAAATAAATAAAAAAAAAAACTTCAGTTATAAAGTCCAACAATATATAAAACAGAATTAAAACCCAATAGTTATTCATAAAATTGTAATCAGAAAATCACAATTGAACTTCCGAAAAGCCCAATTGAAATTCAGAAAAGCTTAATTGAAATTCAGAAAAGCAGAATTGAAATTCAGAAAATCCCAATTGAAATTCAGAAATCGTAATTAAAATTCAGAAAAGCCCAATTGAATTTCAGAAAGCGCAATTGAAATTCAGAACATTCAATTGAAATTCAGAAAACGACAATTGAAGTTCAGGAAAGCACAATTGAAAGAAATGCCGTTCTTTTGTTACAATTTACCGGTAGAGGCAACTGAATTAAAAGTAGAGGCAACTGAAGATTGTGATAGTACGTACAACTACAAAAATTCTGTTGGCAAAAATTCTGTTACAGCTACCAAACCTATTTTCTGTGTGTTTCATTATTTTGGTTATGAGTACTAAGAAATTTGCTACATATAAGTTAACTCAAATCAAATCAAAGCAAAACGCTAAACAAAATTAAAAATTTAAAAAATAAAATCTAAAAATTTTATCAACCACAAATTTTGTTTTAACAAAAAATAAGATGTCGTTGTATTTACAAACAATTTGATGGTTAAAAAAATTTACTTCCACATATTTTGCTTAAATCGAAGGTTACTTTTAATTAATGTCCAGTGCTTTGTAATACTTGCCTACTTAAAGGAAATTATCACCACCGCTAACTTAAATAATAAATTAAGTTATATATGGTTTTTTGAATTGAGAAAAGTGTGAAAGAAAAATTTAATTTTTCTAAAAATTTAAGACATCCTGGTTTGTTTCTTACTAGTTTCATATTATCCAGTTATAATAATCTTCAGAAAAACTTTTAATGTCAAATTTATTTAGTTAATAGTCAATAGAACTCTATATGTGAAAATTATTTACAGATCGCAGCCGCCGAGGATTGAACTCATCATCATCTGTAATACTTTGCTATTAACTGCTTGTAACGTACAATCACTCTAGACCGATACGCCACGAAGGCTGTTAAGCAAGTATCAACTAAATCTGATTTTTTCAATTCGAGTGGTGTTGTTGCTGTAGTTTTTTTCTTACAGAAGTGTTGTTATTGCTATTTAATGTAAATAGATTTTTATTTTTAGTAATCATTATTCTTCTTCCTCTCCTTCATCAATTCTGATCTAAGTACTTATTTTTGCAAACGTTGCCAGACATGGTCTATATTTTAGACACAAATGTTAGGTGTTGCTAATTTTCCAAAGATACTGATATTGCCACTTAGGGCGACTTATAGTCGTTATTTTTAAATTATTGTTTCTGTAAAGACAGTCGAGCTCAGGCTCTAATTATAATTATGTATTATAATTTTTCGATTTGTTATATATGGTTTTTTGAATTGAGAAAAGTGTGAAAGAAAAATTTAATTTTTCTAAAAATTTAAGACATCCTGGTTTGTTTCTTACTAGTTTCATATTATCCAGTTATAATAATCTTCAGAAAAACTTTTAATGTCAAATTTATTTAGTTAATAGTCAATAGAACTCTATATGTGAAAATTATTTACAGATCGCAGCCGCCGAGGATTGAACTCATCATCATTAAGTAATTAACTTTGTTTTATTGACATTTTTCAGTTAATTATTTTTTTTTCGTTTATTACGCCACAACCATATAACATTTATAGCTGTATTTAATTGTACTTTAGTTCACATTTTAATAGCGACAACCCCTTAAATATTTATAAAAAAAAAACAGTAGAATAAAAAATATTTTTGTTTGAAAGTTATTATCACATAGGGATGGTAAAGTGAGCCATAATTCACGTAGTAGACAAATGAGTGAGTTAAATAATTTTATGACTTATCACTACCATATAAAACGTGTTTAGTGTGTTTTTCAATATATGTAATCGGGAAAAACGCTATCTAAATTTTACGGGTTTGTTTATCACTTATGAACCCTTGGAAATTCAATACCATCTTGAGACAAAACAAATGAGAGTGTTAAATTCGGCTGAGCCGAATATTCCAAAATGTAAAAAAATTAAAAAAAATAAAAAAATTGTCAGGGGCTTTTTTTTGGGGGGGCGGGGGTGTGATGGGGTGAGTGGAGGACGTTAAGAGCACCTACCCATCGCGATAGATATGCCAAATGTTTAATTTATTTAACAAAAATACAAAAAAAAACATGTAAAAAAGTGTATTATTTCAGAGGTTGGTTCAGTATTTCAAGGGGTAACTATTTTCCCTTGGTTCGATTTTGCCCATTCACGAACTTAACCTGCCTAGGAACATGAGATATATTTGTGCCTAACTTCAAGAGTCTAGCAATTTTATTTTGGACTGCATTGTGTTATCTACAGATAGACGGACGGACAGACGGACATTCATAGAATGTCTTAGAATCGATCATAGATCAATAATGTTAATACTTCATGGGATCCCCGACCGGTATTACGATGCGTTACAAACGAAATGACAAAGTGAGTATACCCAAATACTGTGGTTGGAGGGTATAAAAAGGATACATTTCAAATAATCCTATTTCTTAATGTTTACCAAAAAATTACATTGAATGCAAAATAACGAAAAAATTAAATATAAGAAAAACGCGATTATTCGAGACCAAAAAATCGGTTTCTCGAATACTTCGAAAACCAGCCCTTTCAAAAACCCGGTTTTAAAAAACCGGAAAAATAGAAAAAAAGCGATTTTTCGAATACTTCGGAAATCGGTTTTGACAACTCAAATCACAACCCGTAAAAAAGTTATAAACTCATAAAAAACGCAAAAAACACGTTTTTTGAGAATTTTAATCACAATTTTCTCAAAAACAAAACGTGATAGAAAAATCTAAAATCGTTTATCGAAAACGAGTGGTACCATCTAGAGTTTGCAAAACGATTAAAATCGTAACCGCGATTAATCGGACCAATTAATATTAATCCACAAAAAAAATCATTCGATTACTATTAATCATTATCTATAAAATACATTGGTTTTATAACAAATTTAATATTGGTCCAAGATTTAACATGTTTGCAATTTTTCTTTCCATTTTTTCTCGTAAATGTTCAAATTTAAAGTAAAATTGAAATTCTGACCTAAGTAACCCCTCAATTTTTTTGTAAAAATGTATTCAAAACGCTTTGGCCGGATTTGGTAGAAAAATTCCAACGTTGTATGATTTTGTCGAAAATCGTAATTTTTTAAAATTTGATGGCTGGTTGCCGACTGAAGATGCTATTGTAAGATTGTTTAATAAATTTTTCCACAATCAGCTCCTCACCTTCCATCGGCTGGTATTCCTACACAACCCAACAGAAATTTTGCTGAACTGGAAAAATGAGGAAAGGAATCACGAGTCAAAGAGGGCGCTATGAAATAGCCCCCAAATGAAATAACACCCAAGCAAGAAATGAAAGAGCCCCCAATGAAATAACACCAAAAAAAAATGAAATAAGACCCAAGAGTAAAAAATGAAATAACTCCCAAACAAAATGAAAAAACAGCCAAGCATAAAATGAAAAAATCCCCAAATTTTGGATTTTATTTCATTATGAAATAACCCCCAAAAACAAAAATGAAACTGCCCCCAACGAAAAAGTCCCCAACAAAATGAAATAAGGCCAAAATTCACAAAACCTCTTTTTTTGAAATATATGTTTGTGTTTAAAACTTGATTATTTTCGCTTACTTTGCACTGCCTGCCTTCAAACTTAAGGGTGCACTTTCCCGTTCGTTTGAAATTACGTCTATCTGAAGCTTCTGAAGTGTTTTTTTGCAAATTTTTTTGTAAGCCGTTGAAAGTAGTAGCAGCGAAAATACTTTTTAGATAGCATATAAAATTGTTGTAAAAAGTAGTTCATTCAAAAATTTAATAACAAAAATCGCCGCAATTTTTTCTATGACATTTTCCCATGAACCGCTTTTTCGTAATTCTGCAATTTTGGTTAGAAAATACACTTGATGTAAAAAGCGCCGCAGGCGAAAATTGGATATCAAAAATCGCCGCGATTTTTGCTATCCAATTTTCGCCTACTGCGCTTTTTCTGAGTTTTTAATTCAACACATTTCGTTAGCAAATAAAGTTTTTGTAAAAAGCGCTTTTTACAAAAACTTTATTTGCATCGAAAACTAAAAAATTAAATAATAATAATAATCCGAGTTTTTCGGTACGCTGTAGGCGAAATTTTTGGTACAAAAAATCGCGGCGATTTTTGGTACCAAAAATTTCGCATGCGGTGTAAGTTGTTTAAAACACGCATTTGTGTCTTCTGATAAGTTATGCAATATTCACATTAATTTTTTTGAACTATTTTAAGCACTTAAACATGTTAAAGTGATTAAATAAGTTATTACCCAGCAAAACCTAGGTAATGTGTTGTGAAAAGTAATGACTGCCAATTACATTACTTATAACAACTACACATTACACACTGCATTACTTTAGTCCAAAAAGCAACTAGTGGCTTATATTGTAATATGTAAGTACTTATTTGCAATAATATAAATAATATGTTATTGAGAATGTTAAAAATAATTACTTATTTGCAAGTTCACTTGGGAAATAAAGTCTAATCAGAAAAAAAAACAATATTTGTTTTACCTTTTTAGCTTAAAGTTTCGCGAAAACGAATAATCTAATGATAAATAGTTATTTCAAACTCTGTTTGCAACTATTTTTTTTATTCCTTATAAGTAACTACTTATTTTACTCGTTATAGGTAAGTAGTTATTTATCTCCCTACTCGTAAGCTTGTAGGCACTAATTATTTTTGTCTCACGGCCTTTATAGAATAAGTAGTGTTTCATGCAATGAGTAAGTACATACCAATAATTATTACTAATTACTATACTCATTACTAGTAATGCAAAAATTTGCTGGGTATGTATGTTTTTTCGACCTTTTTGTTTTAACTTCAATAAGTAAACGAATAATTAAGCTCAAGGCCTTAGTTTTTATAAATTTTATTTATTTATTTTAATAGTCAATATTTCGTAACCCGTCGGGAAACATCTTCAGGATAAAAATATAGATATTTTTATTAAAACGAGTAACAATAGACACACATTAAACGACTACCCGCTAATCCGATCTTTATTGTACAATAAAGATCGGATTAGCGGGCAGTCGTTTAATGTGTGTCTATTGTTACTCGTTTTAATAAAAATATCTATATTTTTATCCTGAAGATGTTTCCCGACGGGTTACGAAATATTGACTATTAAAATAAATAAATAAAATTTATAAAAACTAAGGCCTTGAGCTTAATTATTCGTTTATTTGTTGTGATTAAATAAGTTTAAAAAAAAATAATGCGAATTTGGTATTAGATTCGTCATGTTCGAAAAAACTGGAATTTTATACTTCAGGATCCACACTACAACACTTTCTATCAAAAACTTAACTTAAAAACTATTACTAGAATTATATTTTTACTTACTGAACTATTTTAAATGTAAAAAACTTGTCAAATGCTAGTTTTTAATAAATAAAATAACTCCCATAAAATGAAATAGCGCCTAAAGACAAAATAAAATGAAACAACCCCCAAAATGAAAAATCTTGGGGATTATTTCATTTGGGTGTTATTTTATAATGAAATAGACCCCAAAAAAAATATGAAATTATCTCCCAAAAAAATGAAATAAACCCCAAAATTTTTTTCCTAATTTTTTTGGGTGTTATTTCATTTTTTCGTTTGGTGGCTATTTCATTTGGGGGCTATTTCATAGCGCCGTCAAAGAGCCCATCTGAACCACCTGAATTCAGGCCTGATTTCCGTGGGCGATGTCACAGTTCAGAGCACTTCTTGGTAATTCAGATAAATCGCTATTAAGACGCAGTGTAGAGTTGATATAAGCGCAATAAAGTCGCAAGAATATCTTCTATTTTACTCCAAAAATTCATAATTTATCATTCAAAAAGTGTTTAAGATGTTAAAAGGAAAAGCATGTGTGCAGTTTTATCAAAAAAGAATTTTATATTAGCCCTTTTTTCGCATTACCGTATATATGTTAACATTAACCGTTTAACCGAAAACGCATCCATGTTTAACAAAATGTACTTGGCATCACTGTTGTTGGCATCACGGTTATGCGAAAACAGGGCTATTTTAAGTTATAAAAAAAAATCTTATCAAAAAATAAAGTGTTCCTCCCTTACTTCTACTGAATTATCAAGACCGCTCTTTGGATGCGCTAAGATATGCTACACACAAAAAACCTTCACAAATTACTAGAAAACTTCTCGTAATCCCATTTTACAATATTTGACAGTTTTCCTTGTTTTTTAACAAAAAATTTTCGATCGAAATTTACATTTTTTTTTTGTAGTCTTACAATTTTTTTTGTAATTTTACGAAATCTCGTTTTATTGCGTCAAAAAAATTGTAAATTGTAAATCTACAATTTTTTTGGTTAAAAACTTGTAAAATTACAAAATTATTGTTTAAAACCTTGTAAAATAACAAGGAATTCTTGTCAAATAGGAGGTAGCAAAAAAAGTTAAAAATTTTACTTGTCATTTTACAAGTTTTTTTTTTCAGTGTATTAAAAGAAGCTGTGTTCTTAAAATCATCATTTATTTTTGCTGGAAAAATTAGAAAGTTTTTAACTGTATTTCTTAAAAATATTAGATTTTGTATTTTTGTACGTTCTGAAATGTAAATTTTAAAAGAGTTTTTCAAAAAAACTATGGAAACTTAAACTATTTAAAAAATTCGATTAATCAATAATCGCGATTAACGGCAATTTTTTTAATCGTAATCGCGATTTTGAAATATCTCGATTATTTGCAAACTCTAGTACGATCCCAGAACATCATCCAAAAATATCACAAAAAATGGTCTAAAATATGCACGATTAAAGGGCATTTTTATAAAAGGACCATAAACACGTTTTTCGTCTTAAAAGTTTTTTGTCTTAAAAGTTTTTCTGCGTAGCCGGCCTTCGGCCGGACTTAGGGATTAAAAGCTCCTTGCATTAAGCCCACCCTCTCCGCAAAATAAAGGGATTATGACCGAAATTGTTTTGGACTTAATCCCCATAATATGAATGGGGCCCCCGGGGGTTATGACTGCAAAACTTGCGGTCGTTATCTCCATTGGGATTATGACCGTTTTTGAAATAGTCATAGTCCCCACAACTAATATGGGGATTATGTCCGTAATGCATTGGGTCATAATCCCCATTTCCGTTATGGGGATAATGCCCATGGGGATTATGACCTGTCACCTTTTTCGAGAACTTTGACCTCAATTTTCTCAAAACCTGACGTTATGAAAAACTTTAAAAACCAGTAGCGCAATTCACTAACTTTTTAACGACGAAAATCGGTAAATCGTTAATTATCGACAATTGTCTTTTAAAGCGACTCTATAACATTTTTCTACCGAATTTTGTCGTTATTGAAAATCGTTAACTTATCAACAAAAAATTTTTTCAAGTTAAAGTTAACGAAATTTTTCGGTTCTCAATACAATTTCAAAATAAACTAATTTCAAATTAACTATTTTTGTCGTTAATTCTTGTCGTTAATTGAAAAATTTATAGAATAAAAACATATTCGTTAAAACAACAGACAATTCTCGTTAGTTAACGCACTACAGATTTGGAATCAGAATTGAAAGGTTAATGGAAAACGACTGTCCAGACCGCTGGCCTACCAAAAAAATTTTTCAAAATTATGTCAGTGTTTCATAATTTTGTCATTATAAAAAAAATTTAACACCTTATAACTTTTTAATGGTTTGTGATAGAAAGGTTCTTTTTGTACAAATTTTCTTACTAAAAACTGCATCTTCATCGTGGATGACTAAAAAATAATTAAGTTTTTTTTTAATTTATATTTTCGCACTCTGCTGTGGGTTTTTGGAACTTTTTTTATAAGTTCAAGAAACTTCCATTGCAATCATTCAAGAAAACTATGATATCCGATAAACAGATGAAGTGACATAGCCTCCAAACTAAATCTAATAAATATAAACACACCGAAAAAAATCCATGCAACATTTTACGAAAAAAAGTTTCGTACTTTTTTTTTCGTAAAATACACGAAAGTTGACTACATAGGACGGAAAACTTTAGTACTGAATTTCGTATTTTTACGAAAGTAACGAAAATGATTAGTAAATATTTTTTTCGTAATATTTACGAATGTTGACTACATATTACGAAAAAAATGATGTTAAAACTTTTGCAATTTTACGAAAGTGACGAAAAAAAGAATGTAAATGCTTCTTTCGTAAAATATACGAATGTTGACTACATATTACAAAAAAAAAAGTATACAGACTTTCGTATTTTTACGAAAATAATTCGTTAAAACTTCTTTCGTAAAAAATACGAAAGTGGAGTTTTATAATACGAAAAAAAAAATAACCAAGAATTTTGTAATTCTACAAAACTAATGAAAAAAGAAGAAATCTTTAAATGCATGCTTAAAGGGTGTTATTATGCCCTCCAACTACAGTATTGGGGTATTCTCACATTGTCATTCCGGGTGCAACGCTTCGAAATATCGATCGGGGACCCCATAAAGTATATATATTTTTGATCCATTATAGATTCTAAGGCATTCTATTAATGCCCGTCTGTATAAAACACGTATACCATCCAAAATAAAAATGCTAGACTCCTGAAGTTTAGCACGAACAAGTCTTTTGGTCATCAGCAGGTAAAGTTCGTATTTTTGGGCAAAAAAGTTTCCCCTTAAAGAAATAAACCAACCTCTAAAAAACTCAATTTTTTAAGTGTTTTTTGCATTTTTGTAAAACAAATGTAACATTTTTATGTCAAAAAAAAAATTAAAGTACTGTGCTTCGACCCAGGGGACTAGAAAATGTCTTGTAGTCGTGGGTATATAGAATTAATTTCAATAATAATAACTCTGATAATTTTTTTACATATTGTGGGTATAAAAGATTCGGCACAACCAAATTTAGAGCTCTCACTTGGTTTTTATTTATTTTAAGGATCAAATAAAATTTTAGGCTAATCGGATCGGATCAAATAAAATTTGAGGCTTAATGATATAAGTTTTAGTTTTAAATGTGGGAGGTGGTCCTCCAAAAAAATTATCTCAACTTATCATCCTAAGCTAACCTAAAACACAATGGACCTCAGAGTCTACGTGTGTTGACGTAAAACGTCAGCAGCCACTTACAACCATCATCCTAAGTTCTTGTAGCGTGAACGTAGCCTTAAACGAAATCACTGTAAATAATGAATGAAATCTTATAAGTCTCTGCTAAGAAGAAACAATTAATTGCTTGGAAATGTTGCTGTCAAAACGTTGAAAACGTAGTTAATATTCTCAAGAAAGAATTTTTACATGTAATTTCGTTTATTTGACGAAATTTTGTGTTATTTTACGAAAGATTTTCGTAAAAAAAATATTTCGTTTATTTTACGAAATAATTTCGTAAAACAAAAAAAATATTTCGTTTATTTTACGAAAATTTTCGTAAAACACAAAAATTTATTGCGTTTATTTTACGAAATTTTTTTGTAAAATGCAAAAACAGTTTCGTTTATTTTACGAAAAAATTTCGTGGATTTCGTACATTGTACTCAAGAATTTCGTGGTGCGAAACAACGAAATTTTTTGTACAATGTACGAACGTTTTCGTATATATAAGGCAGGATTTTTTTTCGGTGCACAATTACAAATATTTTTCTTTAAAAAATTGTTCTGAAAAACAATTTTCAGAACTAAAATATATATATTTTTTAAATCATTTTTAAAGATGTTCTTTTTCCAAAACTCCAAAGAAATTTTGCCTGGGACTTTTAAAACTTTTTTCAGGACTTGAAAAGTTTTGATATGTCCTGTTGTCTCCGGTTACGAGATAAGTAATTTTAAGACAGTTAAGTGATAAGTTCAACTTTCACCTGTCACGTAATAGGCAATTTAGTGATATGTCCCATTTTCACCAATCACGGTATAAGTAATCTCGGAACGAGAAACACACTTTTCCTGCCGGACACTTACTCATCTCTATTACCCAACAACCAACAATTATATTGTTATTATTTATTATCCCACCTTACGGATCCTTTGGGAAATTTCAACTTGTTTATATACACGTTCCCTCAAAATACTTTATAGTCTTAATAATGTAAATTGAATGTTATGCAATATTTATTTTCAAACACTTTTCAATTATAAACAAAAACAATTTATAAACACTGTGGATGTTTTAAGAAATGGACAGCCTAAAAAAATTCGTCATATTTAATTCTAATAAAACTCTGGCCTCCGTTAAATGGTTTCACTGTCTACAATAATAAAAAAAAATAATACCTAGCTATTACAATAATTAAAAGGTATACTTTATTTTTTTAATTGTTGTTACAGTTGTCTAGTTCGCAAGGATATTTTCTCATGCCTTTTGTGTATGTATTGCTGGTGTAGCTTACATAAATTGAATGGATTTTATGTTCTTCTTCTCTACACTTTTTATGGACAATCGATAATATCTTTAACAAATGAGAAGCTTTAATTTTTTTTTTTTTTAAATTTCTAAGGTAAATAAGTACTCTAGCGTTAATTTGTTTGATTTATTAATTTGGTTGATTGGTGTCAGTGCTCAGGGCTACATTTAGACAATCTTAAACGACATTAAATCGCAAACATAAATTTAAAATATGAAAACAAGTACAACTAACAAGAGAAGTATTCCAACTGTTATGAACCGATTTGCCGAAAACTTAAAATATAAATAAAAGATACGATTTTAAGGTTGCGGAGGCTTGGCTTTTCGACCATTTCAGTGTTTAAAAATTTCGTTGGCCCCTTATGAAACAATGTGGACCTTCGAAAAATTCGTATAACTCCTGAACTAACAGGGATATCGGCTAAAGCAAAAATACTTAAATTCAAATTCCAATTCATATAATTCATATCTTAAGCGGTTGAGTATGCGAATTTGGAATTTGGCGATTTGCAAAAAATATTTGCAATTTTAATATAAATTTGTGATCCCATTTTCAAATACTTTTCATATTTTATATAAAAAGTCTACGGTTGAGTATGCAAATTTGTTTTTTTTTCACGATTTGAGAAAAATATTTGCAATTCACAAATATACTTTTTTACGATTCTGCTGTCTGTGTGTGATCTTCTTTTCAACAGCTGAAAACTTAGCGGTTGAGTAAGATCGATAAATGTTTTTGCACTGCATCGTTTACCTATACTTTTCAGAAAAAATTTACGTTTTTACTTTTGTTTTGCTTTCAATATTCGCACAGCTGTAAGCTGTCCAATATACTTTTTCTGCAACAAGTGCATTAAAGGAATTTGGGGCCTAATTACTCAGTGAGTTTTCTTGACACTTTTAAGTCAATTGTTTATACATTTTGAGCCAAAAAGTTTTAATTGAAAGTAAAAGGTATGTTTTAACTAAAAAATGAGGGCCTAATTTTGTAAATCACTCGCGTTGAACACATCACCAACGCTAACGTGAACGCGAGGCTGAAAAAATGCAATTTTGTAAATCACTACGTTTTTGCGTTCAATCTTTACGTTATCACTTGAAATGTCAATTACATTAGAATCGGTGTTGCCAGATATTATAAAATTTAGAAAATTTCCTACCCATTTTGTAGGGGAGACACACCCATTTTCGTGGGGAAACACATATATATGATAAGGCAACACCTACAAAGAGAATATTTGAGAAACAAGAGAACAAAAAAAAGTAAACAAAAGAAATGTTGTATTTTAAACCAGTGTTGCCACCAATGGAATTGAAAATTACACAAAAAATTATCCAAAATCTCACAAATTACACAAAATTTTTTATTTTGTCATTTCGTTTGTAACCCCTTGTCTACACCTGATTTTTTGGTGGTAATAAGCAATAACGTATGCAAAATGAACAAAAAAAAACACTGCGTCTATTTTAATGAATTCTAAACAAAGATGGCGTACGATTTTGATACTTAATTGCAGCAATAGTTGCTAAGAAAAATTGCCAGGCAATTATTGCTATAAAAATTTTGGCGTTATGTCTGTTGTGGACACTAAAATATCAATATATTGGTCAGAGAGCCCTTAAAGTATATTTTCATTATTGATCCTTGATCGATTCTAAGACATTCTCTGAATGTTCGTCCGTCCGTCTGTATAAAACATACTGCAGTCCATAATAAAAAAATTTAGACTCTTGAAGATTGGCACGAATTTGTCTCTTGGTCATAGGTAGGCTAAGTTCGTAAATGGGCAAAATCGGTTCAGGTGGACAAATGTTTCCCCTTGAAAAACTAAACCAACCTCTGCAAAACGACATTTTTTTAATAATTTTTTTTTTATATTTTTGTTCAACAAATGAAACAATTTTCAGTCCGCCTCCTTTTGTAGGCGTGGATAAAAAAATAATTTTAATAATTGTAATAATTAAATGCAAAAATCATTATAAATAAACTTGCCAATATTTATCGCGTGGGAAAAAAATTTCAGATTTGGGAATAGGGTTCTCCAGAACAATTTTTAATTTAAAAAATTTTTGAGCGTTGTTTTTCGACATCTAAGTCACGAAGAAAATTAAGGCTTTAATGGTCCAAATATGCATGTTCGTCATTAATTATCTTGTATTTGGTAATAAAATTTTTTAAAGTCGATGTTGTCAATGATGTTTAAGCCAAAAATGGCGATAAAATGATAAAAAAAAGTTGGAACTTTATTGAGGTAAAATTACACAAAAATTACACAAAAAATATCATTATCCAAAAATTATCCAAGGATTTTGAAATTGTCCCACTTTTGGATAATTATCCAGAAAGTGGCAACACTGTTTTAAACATAAATTAGTTGAAAACAGCCATGGGCCGTCAAGCTATTTTCGATGTTTTTCTTCTGCCGGAGAAGATTTTTTTACATATTTATTACTTTTTTATTAAGTCATTATTAACTTATATTTTGCTATTTGAAAGCATTTTTGTTACATCAACGCCCCAAAATTTCAAGTGATCATTTTGACATTTCAAGTGATGAAAAAAACTCTGTTGCGTTTTACAAAATTCCATTTTCGATTCAATTTGTTCTAAAAACACGTAAGTCAACGCGAAAAAACAGCTGTTCAGCCCCGCGTTTTACAAAATAGAAAATTGTCCAACGCGAGGTAAATAGCCGCGTTGCGTTTTACAAAATTTAGCCCTAAATGTTTGTGGCCTGTGTGTATCTAGTTTAATATTAGTGCATTACAGAAGTTGACATTTGTGATATAAACTATAGTTTCATGGACTGCAACTTGTGAAATTCGATCGTATTCGGCCCAACTCCTGTTTTGTTTATTATTTTGGGTTATTTTCGTTGTGACGTTTCAGTATGGCGTGTTAGTTCGCGCATGTTGTTCGGCTTTTTAGGGTCCATCTGCCTGTCCAAATAAACAGTATAAACGCGATACAGACCACAATTTTCAATCGATTTGGCTAAAATTTGAAATTTAAGATTTTTTAACGAAAGAACAAAACCTATTTAAAAAAAAGTGGCCGAATTTTTGATAAATTGACTTTTTTAAAAAATAGAAAATTTCAGAACGGGTTCTGAAAATTAAAAAAAAAAAAAAATTATGATAGCCCATACATAACTATATAAGAATGTAAATTTTTGAGATTGTGGTGCATTCCGTTTTCATGTGGTAAATATCACCGCTCAACAAATCGAAGGTTTTCGACTCCGGTTTGAAGTTTGATACAAAATTTTTAAAGATTTTGACTCGCTGATTCCAAATCTGGGCTCCAAATTTTTCCATCACGTCTAGAATTTTAATTATTCGCGGTTGAAAATGCGAAAAAACGCCATTTTTGCATTTTTTGAAAGCCTGCACAGCAACCACTGCACACTGGGCCGAGATGGTAGTTTTTTTGGCCAAAACTAAAATAAACAAAATTATTAAATTAAAAAAAGCGAATGCACTATTGTATTAAGTGTGACTTGCTGCACCTTGTCTGTAATTTTTGTAAAAATCGGTACACCCATTCTCTTGGAATGATCCATCAAAGATAAAATATGTATGCTTAAATCTCCATATACCGTAATCAAAAAAGCTAGCAAATTTATACATTATTAAGATGGGACCTTGTTTTTTTTTTGGGGATTAATTTATTTGACAAAGGGAAGTACAACATGCAAATGGGTATGAACAGCTCTCTTTCCCTATTTTTTTTTTTTTTGATGATTTTTGATATTTTTATATAAATTTTGAAAAATTGTTCCATTTGATATAGTTGTTCCAAAATGTTCCGCGACATAATCCAAAAGTTAGGATGCCAAAATGTTCGTTGGTTTACTAGCTTTCAGACTGACCTGCCCGCTTTTGCCCGTTTTTTCATCTGCGTATATAATATCAATAGAAAGGGAGATGAACAAGTCTAAAGTTGTTAAAATGAGCCTTTTTTATTGAATTAAATTAATTTTATGAATTAACAATTTTCAAGTTTTTCCTAAAGTACATACATAGTGTTTTTCTATATTAATACGGGATAAAATGAAACCCGGTTACCCAAAAACCCGAATACAAAAAAAAAACCGGTTACGAGAAAAACCCGGTTACACGAAAAATATTTTTTTTTATCGTATTAAAATTTGTTTTTAATACATTGAAAAAAAAAATAATAATTACCCGGTTAGGCGGTCCTGACAGCTTTTTGAAAGAGTGTGGAACTTTTGATAACGATGAGTTAAAAAAAGTGTTTTTTTAAACGGGTTTTCAAAAAAAAATATTTTTTCTAATTTTTTTCTAAATTTTATTTCCATTACATTTTTTAAAACGGGCACAAGCTGGCAACTATTATGGAAAGTGTGGATAGGAAGAATAATTCTGGCACAGACAGTTTTTTGAAAGGGCGTGGAACTTTTGATAACGATGAGTTTAAAAAAGGGGTTTAAATAAAAAAATATTATTTTAATTTTTTAAATTTTTAATATTTCAATAACATTTGCCTAAACGGGCACAAGCGGGCAACATTTTTAGATAGAAGGGATAAAAAGGAAAATTTTGGCCCAGACAGTTTTTTGAAAGGGAGTGGAACTTTTGATAACGATGGGCTTAAAAACGGGGTTTACAAAAAAAAAATCAGATTTTTATAAACTCTTATTTCAATTAAATTTTTGAAATCGGGCACAAGCGGGAAATTTTTTTGGAAAGTGTAAATAAAATGGATAATTCTGGCCCAAACAGTTTTTTGAAAGGGCGTGGAACTTTTGTTCACAAAGAGTTTTAAAAAAGGGGGTTTTTACAAACATTTTTTTTTGTATTTTAATCTCATTTGTGTAAACGGGCACAAGCGGGTAAGTTTTTTCTAAGGTGGGGTTAAAAAAGGCTAATTCTGGCCCAGACAGTTTCTTGAAAGAGCGTGGAACTTTTGATGAGTTTAAAAAGGGGGGTTTCAGAAAAAAAAAACAAATTTTTTCAATTTTTTATTAGCCCTTATTAGAAGTAAATTTTTTTTTTGAAAACGGGCACAGACGAGTAACTTTTTTGGAAAGTGCTGATAAAAAGGGCAATTCTGGCCTAGACAGTTTTTTGAATGGGCATGGAACTTTTGATAACGATAACTTTAAAAAGGGGGTTTTCAATAAAAGACAAATTTTTTCCAATTTATTATAAACTTGTTTCAATTTAATTTTTGAAAACGGGCACAAGCGGAAAAGTTTTTTGGAAAGTGGGGATAAAAAGGATAATTCTGGCCCAGACAGTTTTTTGAAAGAGCGTGGAACTTTTGATGAGTTTACAAAAGGGAGTTGTCAGAAGAAAAAAAATAATTTTTTCCAATTTTTTATTAGCCCTTATTAAAAGTAAATTTTTGAAAACGGGCACAGGCGGGCAACTTTTTTGGAAAGTGCTGATAGAAAGGGTAATTCTGGCCCAGACAGTTTTCTGAAAGGGCGTGGAACTTTTTATGACGATGAGTTCTTAAAAGGGGGTTTTCAAAAATGAAATAATTTTTTTAATTTTTTTATAAATTTTATTTAAGTTCCATTTTTGAAAACGGGCACAAGCGGGCAACTTTTTTGGAAAGTGTGGATAGAAAGGATAATTCTGGCCCAGACAGTTTTTTAAAAGGGCGTGGAACTTTTGATAACGATGAGTATAAAAAGGGGGTTTTCAAAACAAAAACAATTTTTTTTTTTCAATTGTTTATAAACTTTTTTTCAATTATATTTCGGAAAAAGGTATATTCACGTGATTTAAAAGAAAATCATTCACGCTCACGCGTGAATCACGTTATTTTTAAACTTTTTTTCAATTCAATTTTTAAAAACTTTTATATCACGTGATTTAAGTGAAAATCACTCACTCTCACGCGTGAATCACGTTGTTTTTTGAGTCACGCAAATCACGGGACCAGAGACCATCTCCAATTCAAAAATATAAACAAAAGACAAGTTTCTCTTCATTTGTTTCATCTATAACATCTGTAAATTTTATTAAAAATTTAGTGTCCACCCTGAAACAGTTTCCTTGTAGGTCCGATTCCAAAAAGTTTCAAGTCACTTATTTATTACCCTAATATAGGCTTATATTCTGAATTTCAACAAAATCGATTAACATTTACGACCTGTAGAGACTTTTGGCCAAAAAACCTACCATCTCGGCCCAGTGTGCACTGGGTGGAATAAAAATCTGGTATAAAGCGTTAGAGTAGAATTGCACTATGATCTCAAATATATGATCAAAAAAATTTGAAGTTGTTGCACTATTATTGGCCAAAAATGTATTTTAAAAAACAAAAAATAGAAAAAGCACCATTTTTAAAAGGCTCTAAAACAAAAACCAGATGATCAATCTTTACTGTGATGAGCTCAAAATTTAGGCAAAAGTTCATTCTTTCTTATAGACTTTTAAACCCATTAAAGATATCTTCCGGTTTTTACGAAAAATAACACAGAGAACTTAAATTTGTAAAATATATATTTTTTTAGTTTTTCTTTGAAAAATATCAAAAAAAAAAACTAAGGTACCCAGCAAAACTTAGATTACCAAATAAGGTATAAAATAAGGTATAGGATCTCTTATTTTATACATTGCAGCATTGATGATTTTAAGAGGCGATGAGACTCAAAGTAATGCATCCACATTATCAGAAAGAATACCATTAAGGTATAAAATAAGTCATAAATTTATAACGAAGAATACGAGTAAGGTGTAAAATATATGATATTTTATAGGTTACAAGAAATGAAATAATATTGCATACCAGAAGATAATATATAAGGTGTTACGAGTGGTGAAAAAGTAATTTTGTATTAAATTTACTCATGTGATTGTAAGTGAGTGTAAGTAGATAAAATATGCTCGTAAGTGTGTGTCGTTAGAAATTTCCTGTCGTGAGCCCATCTCTAGTTTAAACTTAAGCATTTTTTTATAAAATAATTATTTTTTATATTATTGTAATGCATTATGCATCCAATTATAAATAATGCATTATTTCAAACTTTGAAATAATACATAATGTAACCAAATATAAGTCATCCATGATTTAATGTTTAGAAATAATAAATATGAAATAAATTTTTTCCAATAATCATGTATTACGTAGCAAATTATTAGTAATGCATTATTTTTCACTTTAAAATAATGCGTTGTGGAACAAATGTTTGGTAAGATATCCTAAAATAATGCTACAAATAAGGTATATACATTACCTGGTAATGTGTTATATAATAACTACCCATTACCAAAGTTTTGCTGGGTATCTACCTTATCTTTTTTACAAAAATGATAATTTTAACAGAGTCATTTTAAACCGCAATTGTAACCCTACCAAACGCAATAATTAAAAAAAATAGTTTTCTATGTTGGAGACCAAAGACAAATTATACTTTTGCGCTTTATACCAGATTTGTATTCCACTCACAAGGGAAGTCTCCCTGGTGTCACCCTCCGATCTTCATGAAATTTGGATATGTTGTTAAGAACGAAAATTAATTCGACACGTATTTTTTTATAGCGGCCCAAACTCATTTTTAGGGAGGGTCGATTTGTATGGGGGGAAATTGACCTTTTTCAGTTTTTTACGATTTACGCATATTTAAACAAAATTAATATAGGCATGTGTGGTATCGGATTAAAGGTATTAAAAATACCTATCTCGTGGTGCTAACAACGGGCCGATTAAGTTAATATTTTTCGACTTATTAACAAAAATGTCCTAAAATTTTGGAATTTTACTCAATATGACGAAAAGTTGTGCATGTTTGGACACGTTCTTAGCACACGTAGATAGGTTTTCCAAAGACCTTTCATTTGGTATGCAACATGACTAGGTTTCTTTGCATAATATAGGAGGTAAACGAAAAAAACTGAAAAATGGCCTTGTCTTCCCCCCTCCTTTTTACCCCCTAAATATGAATTTGGGCCGCTAAAAAAAAATACGTGTCCTTTTATTTTTTCTGCTCTACAAAATAAAACCAATTCCATAAAGATCCGCGGGTGACACTAGGGAGACTTCCCTTGTCAATGGCTGTTGTGCAGGCTTTCAAATAATGCAAAAATCGTCATTTTACGCATTTTTAACCGTGAATAACTAAAAATCTGGACGTGATGGAAAAATTTTGAGTACAGATTTGGAATCAGGAGATCAAAGTCTACTAAAATTGATCACCAGAATTCAAACCGGAAATGACTGTTGAGCGGTGTATTTAATCAAGGCAATTTTTTTCCAATATTGGACCACGCCTCCTAAGCCCAGTTTTTGAAAATTAGGAAACCAAACAAGCAATTTTCTTAATTCCATATAGGGCTATACAAACAACCTATTCAGAAATTTACGGGACAAATGTTTTTCTGTAGCGGGACATTTGGTGTGGAATGCCTGATATCTTTCTGAAATTTTGTGGAAAACGTTTTTTTTTTTGTGAAATTTTATGGAAAACTTTTTTTTTTTTGTACTTTATATTTTTAAGTGTAACAAAATTTTTCTATAACAGGAAGTTTAAAAAATTCTAAAAGAGTTTTTGAAGAAAAATGCCTCAGAACTTCAAAATTTCAGCAAATGACTCAGAAAAATTTTAAAATCGGAAAACTTTTTTGGAATATACATATCTTAAGTTTTCTATATTTTCTATTGGAAAATGTTTTCAGAAGCTGGGTCTTTTGTTTTCAGCAAAATGCTTTAGAACCTGAGAATTTCTTGAGGAGACATTTTAAAAATATCAAAATTTTTTTTTAGTTCTAACATAAGTATTTTTCTATATGAAAAAAAAAAATATAATTTAGAAATGTTTCTATAGAAAAAATTAAGAGGTAAACACTTAAAATCCGACCTGAGGTTCCCCAAAAAATAAATTGAGAAAAAACCAGTTTTAAAATTTTTCTTAAGGAAAATTATTTTTGAATTTTTCTATGGGAAAAACTTTATAATTTTTCAATAAGAAATTTTTTTTTTAATTCTGCAGTAAATTCCATTGAAGACATCCAAATACTATTTTAAGTGCATTCGTTTTTCGACTATTTTCAAACGCGTTTGAAAAAAAAAATTAAAAATTTTGAGGGCTATAAAAAAATTTGTACTTTCAAACTGTCTTGGTTTGGTTGAGGCCCTACGAAATGACCCTTCAATTGTTTCACAGTGTTATTTTATCAAAGCAATCTTTTAAATTACAAGCAATCTTCAATTTAAAAAAAAAAAAAATATATATTTCGCCAGTCATCATTGAGCATGAAATTGACATAAATTCCAACAAAATATCTTTCTTTTTTTGTATTATTGATAAATCCTAATGAAAACAGCGCACAACAAATCCCTTGAAAGTAAATTTTTGTATGCATTAATTTGTAGAAATTTTTAATTATTTATAGCAAATGCTGCAAGCATTTTTATCGATTAACATTTTTTTTTTTTTCAGTTGCAATTTTTACTTTGATATAAAATGCAATTCATGTCAGTGATTTTTTCTTTTCGATTTCCTTTTATTTATTCATTTTTATTTTTTTATTAATTTGTTCTCATCATCAATGCGAAACTTTTATTTGTTAAAACTAAAGGAAAAAAATAAGTAAATTTTAATGGGAAATGCCTTGATGATTTTTTTTTTTTTGTTGGTGTCTTTCGAACTATAGGGATATTTTGATAATAAATCGTCAACAGATTAAAAAAAAAATAGTGTTTTTCGTGTTTTTTGTTTGCCGTTTGATGGATTTGTAACAGTTTAACAAATTATCGATAAGTGATATAAAAATGTATATGATCGACATTTATTTATAAAAAAAGTTTCAGATTTCTGATTCTGAAACATTTTTCTTATCGAAAAAGTCTCAGATTCTGAGACATTTTTCTTATAGAAAAAGTCTCAGATTCTGAGACATTTTTCTTATAGAAAAAGTCTCAGATTCTGAGACATTTTTCTTATAGAAAAAGTCTCAGATTCTGAGACATTTTTCTTATAGAAAAAGTCTCAGATTCTGAGACATTTTTCTTATAGAAAAAGTCTCAGATTCTGAGACATTTTTCTTATAGAAAAAGTCTCAGATTCTGAGACATTTTTCTTATAGAAAAAGTCTCAGATTCTGAGACATTTTTCTTATAGAAAAAGTCTCAGATTCTGAGACATTTTTCTTATAGAAAAAGTCTCAGATTCTGAGACATTTTTCTTATAGAAAAAGTCTCAGATTCTGAGACATTTTTCTTATAGAAAAAGTCTCAGATTCTTAGACATTTTTCTTATAGAAAAAGTCTCAGATTCTGAGACATTTTTCTAATAGAAAAAGTCTCAGATTCTGAGACATTTTTCTTATAGAAAAAGTCTCAGATTCTGAGACATTTTTCTTATAGAAAAAGTCTCAGATTCTGAGACATTTTTCTTATAGAAAAAGTCTCAGATTCTGAGACATTTTTCTTATAGAAAAAGTCTCAGATTCTGAGACATTTTTCTTATAGAAAAAGTCTCAGATTCTGAGACAGTTTTCTTATTGAAAAAGTCTCAGATTCTGAGACATTTTTCTTATAGAAAAAGTCTCAGATTCTGAGACATTTTTCTTATAGAAAAAGTCTCAGATTCTGAGACATTTTTCTTATAGAAAAAGTCTCAGATTCTGAGACATTTTTCTTATAGAAAAAGTCTCAGATTCTGAGACATTTTTCTTATAGAAAAAGTCTCAGATTCTGAGACATTTTTCTTATAGAAAAAGTCTCAGATTCTGAGACATTTTTCTTATAGAAAAAGTCTCAGATTCTGAGACATTTTTCTTATAGAAAAAGTCTCAGATTCTGAGACAGTTTTCTTATAGAAAAAGTCTCAGATTCTGAGACATTTTTCTTATAGAAAAAGTCTCAGATTCTGAGACATTTTTCTTATAGAAAAAGTCTCAGATTCTGAGACATTTTTCTTATAGAAAAAGTCTCAGATTCTGAGACATTTTTCTTATAGAAAAAGTCTCAGATTCTGAGACATTTTTCTTATAGAAAAAGTCTCAGATTCTGAGACATTTTTCTTATAGAAAAAGTCTCAGATTCTGAGACATTTTTCTTATAGAAAAAGTCTCAGATTCTGAGACATTTTTCTTATAGAAAAAGTCTCAGATTTTGAGACACTTTTCTTATAGAAAAAGTCTCAGATTCTGAGATATTTTTCTTTTAGAAAAAGTCTCAGATTTTGAGACACTTTTCTTATAGAAAACGTCTCAGATTCTGAGATATTTTTCTTATAGAAAAAGTCTCAGATTCTGAGACATTTTTCTTATAGAAAAAGTCTCAGATTCTGAGACATTTTTCTTATAGAAAAAGTCTCAGATTCTGAGACATTTTTCTTATAGAAAAAGTCTCAGATTCTGAGACATTTTTCTTATAGAAAAAGTCTCAGATTCTGAGACATTTTTCTTATAGAAAAAGTTTCAGATTCTGAGACATTTTTCTTATAGAAAAAGTCTCAGATTCTGAAACATTTTTCTTATAGAAAAAGTCTCAGATTCTGAGACATTTTTCTTATAGAAAAAGTCTCAGATTCTGAGACATTTTTCTTATAGAAAAAGTCTCAGATTCTGAGACATTTTTCTTATAGAAAAGTCTCAGATTCTGAGACATTTTTCTTATAGAAAAAGTCTCAGATTCTGAGACATTTTTCTTATAGAAAAAGTCTCAGATTCTGAGACATTTTTCTTATAGAAAAAGTCTCAGATTCTGAGACATTTTTCTTATAGAAAAAGTCTCAGATTCTGAGACATTTTTCTTATAGAAAAAGTCTCAGATTCTGAGACATTTTTCTTATAGAAAAAGTCTCAGATTCTGAGACATTTTTCTTATAGAAAAAGTCTCAGATTCTGAGACATTTTTCTTATAGAAAAAGTCTCAGATTCTGAGACATTTTTCTTATAGAAAAAGTCTCAGATTCTGAGACATTTTTCTTATAGAAAAAGTCTCAGATTCTGAGACATTTTTCTTATAGAAAAAGTCTCAGATTCTGAGACATTTTTCTTATAGAAAAAGTCTCAGATTCTGAGACATTT
This sequence comes from Pegoplata infirma, assembly GCA_963921195.1. Classification (NCBI taxonomy): domain Eukaryota; kingdom Metazoa; phylum Arthropoda; class Insecta; order Diptera; family Anthomyiidae; genus Pegoplata; species Pegoplata infirma. The sequence goes on from OY992540.1 coordinate 117,995,338, forward strand.
TTCTTATAGAAAAAGTCTCAGATTCTGAGACATTTTTCTTATAGAAAAAGTCTCAGATTCTGAGACATTTTTCTTATAGAAAAAGTCTCAGATTCTGAGACATTTTTCTTATAGAAAAAGTCTCAGATTCTGAGACATTTTTCTTATAGAAAAAGTCTCAGATTCTGAGACATTTTTCTTATAGAAAAAGTCTCAGATTCTGAGACATTTTTCTTATAGAAAAAGTCTCAGATTCTGAGACATTTTTCTTATAGAAAAAGTCTCAGATTCTGAGACATTTTTCTTATAGAAAAAGTCTCAGATTCTGAGACATTTTTCTTATAGAAAAAGTCTCAGATTCTGAGACATTTTTCTTATATAAAAAGTCTCAGATTCTAAACATTTTTCCCTTAGATTCTCGAACATTTTTCCCATAGAAGAAGTAATTTTTTATATAGAAAATACATTTTTCCGGCAGAAAAAGTCTTAGATTAAAAGTTAGTTTGTTATAGAAAAAGTCTAAGATTCTGAGACATTTGTTCTATAGAAAACAGTTTCAGATTCTGAAACAATTTTCCTATTTGAAAAAGTTTTTTTATTGTGTTGTAAGTAACAGTTCTTAAAGTATTAATTGTTAAACTTATTTTTATAAGTTTAAGCTCATTACATCGCTTTATATATTTTTTTTTGTTTTTCACCATGGGGACCACAATATACTTAATCTACTAATCCCTTGTTCCGTAAAAAGCAAAATACACAAAAAACATGAATTTAATTTTTCACCTATTAAAATATCATTAAATTGTTTTAACTTTGTGTTTTGTATAATGTAACACACTGGTATAAGTATTTCAATTAACAGTGCTGTTCAAAATTATAGCAAAAGTTCTTAAAAAAAAAATTTATAAAAACTATTTTAATATTTTTTGCCAGTTTCAAAACCCTTTTTCAGACATTAAAAACTACATTTTTTCTAATTGGAAAATTTAAGAAAATTTTTTTTTTTTTTAATTTTTAACATAAATTTAATATTATCAATGTTATTCTTTCCACAATTTTTTGTTCTACTGTACTTCTCCTACACTCTGTATATGAAAATATTTAACCACAAGGTATTTTGCAGCTGTGTGATTATGTTCCATATACATGGATGGAGTCTATATGTGCCTGACAATTGTGATGGTGGTTTGGTTGGTTGAATGTTTTCTGGTCGTAATATGTAGATATTGTTAATTAGGACAGATTGAATCTTATTTGGCCGGAAACCACCAACAGCACAGTGTTATTTTAATTTAATACAAACTTTTATACTTACGTTTATAAAACGATGAAAATCACATTTATTGTAAATGTAGGGGTTTTTATAAAACATGCATTATTTGAATAAACCTTAAATAAAAAATTTCAGAATTTGAAACTATTTCTAAAGAAAAAAACTGTTAAAAGCTGAGAAAATGGGTTAGATTTTTAAGCAGCATAAACTTTTTTAAATGAAAAATGTCTGGGAATTTTAGACGTTTGCTATAGGAAAATTGTCTAACAAGGGAAGTCTTCCGCGTGTCATGGAAAAAAATTAGCAACATTTTTAAAAAATATATTAAAAATAGAAGACCTTTGTGCCCCATTCAAAAGATGAATGACTTTGTTTGTAAAAATGTTGTAAAAGGGTAAAAGTTGACGAAAATGCACCCCAAAAATTCATTTAAATGCAAATGCATTTTTTTAGTGACACAATTTTTTTTTGAACTTTTATGTTTAAAGAAGAGGACTTTAGCTTTAAATTCCAATTTCGATTACTAAAATCCTATATTTACTTAAGAAGTTATTGATCTTCAAACTACATCACTTTTTCCAGTTTTTGCGATTAAAAAAAAAATAAAATCGCGAATATGAAAATATAAAATTTGAAAAAGTGTGAAGACACCAGGTCAAAAAATACCCCTTTTCTAGTGCTGTTTGGTGGAAAAGGTGATATATAAAAATCTGATAATAGCCAACAAATGGGCAATCACTTAAAAATTTTGTTTGCTAAAGGTTTCCTAACCACCCCTGGTGGTGCCCCTATTGAACTTGTGGCGTCCTACGTCCAAACACAAGCTCGAAATTACGTTATCTATAACCGGTATGAATTTCACTGTAATCAGTTCAATACCTACTGAATGGCCGAATTATTTCCAAAAAAAAAAATAATCGAAAATTAAACTGTGAAACAATTAAAAGGTCATTTCTTAGGGCCTCAACCAAACCAAGACAGTTTGAAAGTACTTGTGTGTAGTAGTAAAACCCCCAATGGGATTTGCTCTGTAAAGTTTCAAAATTTTTTTATAGCCCACTGAATTTTTTATTTTTTTTTCAAAGGTGTTTGAAAAAAGTCGAAAAATATAATGTATATGTTCTTTTGAGCTTGAAATAGTATTGCGAAGTCTTCAATAGAATTTGCCGGAGATCGTTTTTCTAGAATATATTAATCCTCTATCTTCCGTATTTATTGGTGATTTAAGTATTTTTTCTAAGAAATAACTGAAAAAGTCCACTAAGACTTTTGGTTAGAGGGTTAAAATGTTTTACGAAAATGTTCTGCATCAAATTTCACTAGGGGTTACTGAAGACAGAAAGTTCGACTGGTATAAGGAAAATGCACAAAAAAAGGTAAATTTTAAAATTTCGTTTACTTTTTTTATATTTATGCCACAAACCGTATACAATTGTGACTAACAAATAAAGGAATCAACATCAAAATTTAATGATACTTTACAACTAACCTTTTTTATGCATTTTTTTAATACCGCACGAACTTTTTACCTTCAAAAACCCGTAATGAAATTTGATGCTGAAAATAATCTTAGAACATTTTAACCCTTTAAACGCGTGTCTTAGTAGGCTTTTGAGACATTTCTCGAAAAAAGGGATTAAATGACCCATTAAAACGGGAGATAGAGGTTTAATGTTGTCTAGAAAAAATTTTCCATAAAATTCTATTGAAGACATCCGAACACCATTTCAAACTTAGAAAAATAATAACAGTATTTTTTTCGACTTTTTTTTATCCAACGCCTTTGAAAAAAAAAAATTAAAAATTCCGTGGGCTATAAAAAAAATTTGGGACGTTACAGAGCTGAGCCGTTTTGGGGTTTTTACTACTACACATAAATACTTATAAACTGTTTTGGTTTGGTTGAGGCCCTAAATGGGATGTTGCACTGTGTAATCCACTACATGCTATAGCATTATTTTCCCAAACGTTACCATTGTCTAATAACCCAGAGTGTTATATAAAATCATATAACAGAGTCTGTGTGCTTGGTGTGCTTGTTTCATTAAGAAGTTTGTGTTCAAATAAACACCTGGAATAATTCGAAAGCAAATGACAGTATGTGTTGTAGGTAAATGTTCTACTTTTTAATTAAAAGTCTTTTGAAAAGCAACAGAAAAAAAACAGAAAATGTAAATAAATTAAAAAATATTATTTTTCAATTTTCAACGTAGGTATATTTATATACTACATATATTTTTATGCCGTTAATTATAAATACATAGACGACAAATGATTTGGTGGAACATTTACATTTACAGGGTACATTGAGTTTGTGATTTGTAACTACCCGAAACATTTGTCCTAGATGCACCTTTTTATGTTTAGCGATCGACTCGGAACGAGTCGAATCTTTTTTTGCCCCAAGGACGAAGCCATAATTAGGGCTAGCACTCATGCAAATGTCGCTTTTGAAATTAGCTTAAGAGACTCTACTATCCGTATTATAATAGGTATCCCTGCGGTTTGGCAGGTAATCGTATTTTGTACTCCAAAAGTATTATTTCAGATTTTAAAGGAATCGAACCAGTTCTTCTTGTAGTCCCCATGCAAATCACTCTGCCGAAATTCACATAAATCTTTTAAAATTCATAAAATAATGAAATATTTGAACTACTTTTGTTTGCTGAAGTTTTCAGTGTACTTTGGCAACCAAATCTAAATATAGTTGGACCCTTTTTGGACTTTGTCCCCGTATATAAATTTCGGCCAATATTCAGTTAAATCGGTCTATTGGCAACAAAAATAAACCAATTTCTATCAAATTTGGTTGATGCGTATTTTCTACATTAATTAAAGACCTAACGAAAGATAGATAAACTCGGTTCATTTTTGGACTTGAGACCCATTTTCTGGAAAACACTAGTGTAGGGTATCATATGATCAGTTTTGACCGACTATAATTTTCTTATTTTTTTTTTGTTTTAAAAAAAATAAAAGGATTAAAATCCTGCTCTTTCAGTTTCATGAATCTCTTAAATAAAAACTGTGTATCTCACTTTTGTGCTATGAAACAATTTGAATGAATGAAAATTAAACTATTCACGTGAAGTATTTTTTTTGTACTCACAGTATTTTTTTTGTACTCATGAAGAGCGTGCGTAAACAAAAAAGTTCGTGCGTAATCGTAAGTGATAAAAATATTTATTTCTTTAGCATGTTTTAGTCACTCACGATCCCATATCTAAATTAAACTTTTCAAAATTCTCATTTTAGGCGAATGCGCATTTTCATTTTATTTTCATTCTCATGTGTTTTGCTTTTTTTATATTTCGTGCGCATGCGCTATTCTTACGCGCATTCAAGTTTCATGACGGATATAATATTTTTTTTTTTTTATATAGTATTATACGATTTTGATTGTGTGTGAACTAATTTTTCAAAAACTCTAATTTTTCAAAACAAACTAAATTTTTCAAAATAAATTTAAATTTTTCAAAAAAAGTTATATATAAAAAAAAATAAAATAGTTTTTTATAAACGTCAGTTTTTCTCATTTTAGGCGAATGTGCATTTTTTTTTTTTTTTAATTGCAATTCGTATGCTTATTTTATATTTCGTGCGCATGCACTATTTTTGCGCTCATTCAAGTTTCATGAGCACGAATGAAATATTTTATTCCTTTTTTTTTACAATATTTTACGATTTTATTTTGATTGTGCGTTGACTAGGGTGGCTCGTTTTTGCAAAATATCACACCGATCGGAGTTTCTCTTCTGTCTCCACTTTGAGCCTCAAAATTAGGGTTTTTGCAAAAAAGGACTTTTTAAAAAAAAAATAAGTTTTTTTATTAAAATAATTTTTTTGTATAATATTTGATCGTAAATACTTAAATATGAAATTTAAACATTTTACGGTATCATTAACCCGTTCAAACTTGATACAAAAAAAATGGCATGATTTTGGGGGCGTTCTCAAAACACCTTTTTTCAAAATTTGAAAATTTTATTAAAAAAAAAATTTAAATATACCATTTTTTCTTTCTGAATTCATTAAGAACACCTAGGAGAAAAAAAATGTGAAATATGGCTTTTTGGGAATCGTTTGATGTTGGTTTTATCAATAATTTGGATTAATAAAATCTTATAAATTTAATTTTGGACAAATTATTTTTTTTTGGTGTCGTGGCATTTTATTAAATAACTTTAAGTCTGTCATGAAATCTCACCGATCTAGGACGTCTTTAACCCACATTGGCTGGGGGTCAAAAATGACCCCCGCAGGAAATTTGAAGTTTACAGCTTAAATTTTGTGCTATTAACAAGTATAAAACGACTTTTGTTTTTTTACCCTAACTATTTTTTCGTATTTATATATTATTATTTTAAAAAAATCGTTAACCCTTCTTGGTAGGGGGTCAAAAATGACCCATTTAATAAAAAGTATATATATTTTATAGAAAATTAATTTGTGGCAGTCTATTTGATAACTTTAAATCAGCCATAAAATTTCACCTATTTAAGATATCTTTAACCCACATTGGTCAGGGGTCAAAAATGATCCCGGCAAAAACTTTTCGGCATTTCTGACCCCCTACCAAGAAGGGTTAACGATTTTTTTAAAGATATTATATTAATACGAAATAATAGTTGGGGTAAAAAGCACAAAAGCCGTTTTATACTTGTTTATAGCACAAAATTTAAGCTCTAAACTTCAAATTTCCTGCGGGGGTCATTTGTGACCCCCAGCCAATGTGGGTTAAAGACGACCTAGATCGGAAAGATTTCATGAAAGACTTAAAGTTATCTAATAGAATGCCACGACACCAAAAAACAGTTAATTTGCCCAAAAATGAAATTTATAAGATATTATTAATCCAAATTATTGATAAAACCAACATTTCCTTGAAATCCGCTAACTTTCCCCCGCGATTCCCAAAAAGTGGCTCGACGGATATCCGCCATATTTCACATTTTTCTTCCCCAAGGTGTTCTTAATGAATTCAGAAAGAAAAAATTGTATATTTAAATTTTAAATTTAAAAGGTGTTTTGAGAACGCCCCCAAAATCATGCCATTTTTTTGGTATCAAGTTTGAAGATAAACTCCGATCGGAGTGATATTTTGCACGTGAGTTACCCTTGGGGGACCGACACTTTTGGCGGGTATTAGAATTTGATCAGAGAGAAAAACCCAAAAACGAGCCACCCTAGTGTTGACTAATCTTTTAAAAAAGTTAATTTCATTCAAAATCTCTAATTTTTCAAAACATATACTACTACAATTTTTCAAAAAAAATAAAATTTATAAAACACGTCAGTTTAAAAAAAAAAAATATTAAAATTATATACTTTAGCGTCGAACCTGAATTAAAGTACGTCGAGTAAGGCGTAGCGACCAATAATTTTTCGTTTCTACTATTTTAATATGAGGTACCTAAATCAAACACACGTTCAAATTTCAAATTTAATGTGTTTGTTTTTGTTTTTTTTTTTTTTTACGTCTTGCTCGATGCACTTTGATTCTGGTATGACGCTAAAGCAACTATTTTTAGTTAATTTATAAAAAAAATTTGAATCTACTAAAATTTAGTAAATATTAAATTCCTTTAATTTTTCAGAGATTTCACCATTTTTACTATTTTGAGTGTACAAATGTCCATAAAACACTCTTGTAAAAACATATTTAAAATTGAACTTAACAATCTCAATGGTTTTAATTAATAATTTCCCAAAAATTACATACATCAATGATTTCAACCTCGACCAATCAAAAAAAAAAAATAAATACTTTTCCCAAATATTATTTAAACCTAGAGTGCTCAGAATATATTTAACCCATTTGCTACCGGTTACATAGAAAAAAATCATAATATTTTTCAATTAATTTTTTTTTTAATATTAAATGTAACTTCAATTAAACATTGTAATTAATTAAAATTCAAATTAATAATTTAATTGAATTTTTTAAATAAATAAATCAAGGTTTTGTAAAAACTTTATATGTTAAAATTATTGTCACACAAAATGCGTAATTAATTTTCACATTTTCATGGTAGGTCCGAAATCAATTAATTTTGTAATGGAATTAACAAATTACGTAATTGAAATTCGTTTTTATTTATTGCCTGTGTATTTTTAGCTACGATTTTTCAAACTTTTTTTTATGGAAACTTGTAAAAATGGTAAGAAATGTTTTAAATCTGATTATCTGTTTTGCTGCGCTTCAATTGTAATTCTTAAAATACTTTTGAAGTTTATATATAAATAAATATATAAAAATTCTAAAAAGTCCAATTGAAAAAGAAAAACTTCAATTGCAGCTTAGAAATGGCCCATTAAGTAGGACACCTTAAGCAAAAAAAAATTAAATACTTGCCTTTTTTTTGTTTTCATCATTAACTAGCTGGCCCGGTCCGCGTTGCTGGCCCAAATACAACACATATAATTTCAGTGTTATATTTCGTCTCGCTTCAAATATATAGCCCAGCAAAAAGTGTAATGAATTTTTTGGCTTACAAAGATTCGTGGGGGTGGTTTTAAAGACCTGATTAGGCAGATAATCATCTTCAAATTATATTTAGGAACATAAAAAAAATTGCCATGTCTTCGACTTTGCGAACTGTACAAATCTAAAACTTCTTTAGTATCATTACGAACAACACAAAAATAAATTACGCATATCCTTCATTTTTATCGTAAGCCATTGTCTTGAGTTCAAACAAACCCCTTATAGTTTTCCCGAATTTTATTTTTTGCCTGGACACTTTTCTCATTTATATTTCCTTAAAAACCTATGTAAATAGAACTATAATTAACATAAAATAATCGGTCCGGTCATTAGTAGTCGACATATTTAGACAAAAAGGGGCATTAAAATAGTGTGGTAATTTATACCAAGTATATATTAATGTATCGAATTAGAGTAGAAATGAATTTTAGAAACATGGAAAAAGTGGAAAAGGACAAATCTTTTCCGAACAATTATATAGACTATTGCGAACATATAAAACAAAAAAAAAATACCCAAATCGATCCAGGCGCTCTCAAGAATTGCAAATTTTAAGGATATTGAAAATGTGGTCTTTGAAGTGAGGGAGGACAATAATTTTTTCCGTAAAATCTTTAGTTCGACTTTAATGTTCATTAAAGGAGGCCAGTTGTTCTCCGATTTTAGATGTATTGAAAAAAATGTTTTAACAGTTTTTCTTACCGTAAAAACCTTAGTTGTACTATCACGAACGTCAACCAATACTACTAATAGCCAAATCGGCCCTGCTGTTCTTCTATTTTAGATATATCGAAATAAAAGTGGGCGTGAAAAATTTTTATTTCCGTTTAAACCTAAGTTTGACTATGACGATCATTAAAAAAAAAAATAACTTTAATCAAATCGATCCAACTGTCCTCCGATTTTAGATATATCGAAAAAGGAAGCATAAAAGTGGGCGTGATTAATTTGTTTTTTCGAAAAAACCTAAGACGAACATTTAAAAAAAAAAAATACGACGAACATTTAAAAAAATATTATCCAAATTGGTCTGTTTTCAAGTGATGCGATTACCAACGAACTACACCTTATATTTATTTATATTTTATTATTCCATATTTTATTGACAACTTTTCTTACCGTAAAAACTCTATTTAAATTTAACAAAGTCGGTCCAAAAGTAGGCGTGGACAATTTTTCTTTCCTTAAAAATCTTTTGCGAAATATAACCAAATCGGTCAAGCCGTTATAGTTCTTTCGATACATAGAAAAAAGTGGGCGTGGAAAATTTTACTATCCGTAAAAACCTTAGTTGAATTATGACAAATACATTCAACAAAAATTAGCCAAAGTGGGCGTGGTCAATTTATTTTTTCGTAAAATCCGAAGTTGGAATATGATGAAAACAAATTTAAAAAAAAAAATATTCAATTCAGTTTAGCCATTCTCAGAATTGAGATAAATTGAAAAAGTGGGCGTGGTCGATTTTTCTTTCAGTAAAAACTTAAATTGGATTAATACGAATATTTAAATAAAAAATTAACCAAATCGGTGCAGCCGTTTTCCGATTTTAGATAAATTGAAAAAGTGGGCGTGGTCAATTTTTCTTTACATAAAAACCTAAGTTGGACTTTGACGAACATTCAAAAAAAAAAAAAAAAATGGTCCAAATCTGTCCAGCCGTTCTCAACTGATGTAGTTACCAACGAACGACAACTGATTTTTATTTATATAGATGCAATTCATATTTTCGAGGTCTTCTCTTTTACTTTTTGAGATATAGCCAATGTTAATAAACCCGCCATTAACTTTTCCCTCCAAACGTTTTTTTTATCAATATACCTATCCACCTTTTTAGTCCCTAAGTGAGCTTATACATTGACTAAGTGACTTAATTTTGTAATTGCCTTTAGATAACAATCTTACTCAACGGTGCACAGTGATTTCATAATTTGGCTATTTAGTATGTATGTACTGGACATATTGCAGCGACATTTATACCGATTATAGCTAACATAATTTTGAGCTTAAGTTTGGACGCTGGACACACATATGAGGCATTCCACACCAAATGTCCAGCGAAAAAAAACATAACATACCATAAACTTCTGAATAGCTTGTATGGATAGCCCTATATGGAACTTAGAAAATTTCATTTTCGGTTTTTCAATTTTTCAAAAACTGGGCTTAGGAGGCGTGGTCAAATATTGGAAAAATGGTCAAATTTGTGGCGAGTTGCCTTGATTAAATATTTATCACATTAAAACGGAATGCACCACAATCTTAAAAATTTACATTCTTATATAGTTTTGTATGGGCTATCGAATAATTTTTTTTTTTTTGAAAAATTTTTAGAACCCATTCTAAAATTTTCCATTTTTTAAAAAAGTCAATTTATCAAAAATCCGGCCACTTTTTTTTTTTTTTTAATTTTTTTTTTAGTTTAGATGTTTGTCCATCCACACAACAAAATCAGAAATGTATTTTTCGTTTTTTTCGAGAAAATCGCATTTGAATTTTTAATTTCATAACAATTTTGTAATTTGCATGTATTTTCTTGTTTTAACGTTGCGAATGAGTAATATTAATTGCATGAATATTACTCATTCGCAACGTTAAAACAAGAAAATACAAGCAAATTACAAAATTGTTATGAAATTTAAAATTCAAATGCGATTTTCTCGAAAAAAACGAAAAATACATTTCTGATTTTTTTGTGTGGATGGACAAACATCTAAACTTTAAAACAAAAATTTAAAAAAAAGAAAAAAAAAGTGGCCGGATTTTTGATAAATTGACTTTTTTAACAAGTGGAAAATTTCAGAACGGGTTCTGAAAATTTTCTTAAGAAAAAAATTTTATTCGATAGCCCATACAAAACTATATAAGAATGTAAATTTTTAAGATTGTGGTGCATTCCGTTTTAATGTGATAAATATTTAATCAAGGCAACTCGCCTCAAATTTGACCATTTTTCCAATATTTGACCATGCCTTCTAAGCCCAGTTTTTGAAAATTAGAAAAACCAAAAACGAAATTTTCTTAGTTCCATATAGGGCTATCCAAACAGCCTATTCAGAAATTTACGGGACATATGTTTTTCTGTAGAGGGACATTTGGTGTGGAATGCCTCATATCCAATAAGGGCTTTAAAATCACTTACTTCAAATGCGTGCAAAAAAAAAATGTAGCACTGAACTAAAAAAACCATTGGGAGTTTTGTTTTATAAAATGTCAACTTTCATTTTGCTTTTGGTTTCATCCCATTCCGATTCGGAAAGTTCGATTTTGTATCATTGTGTTGTCAAAGGGTTAAGTACATTCCATTTCAACCACATATGAAATTAATTTTTATGTTTTCTTTTCAGCTCGTTATTCAATCAAAACCATTAAAATTGATTTTTATTTTAATACTTAATTACTTTTTATTTCTCTTTATTTTCTCACCAAAAAGAAAAAGTGTGAAATATAATTAATAAAAAATAAATAATAACCATGACCAAACATAATTACAATAAGTGGGTAATGAATGAATGCATACAAGTATGGTATGGTATACTGCGGAACGTAAGTTTTATAGGGTGGAGCTATTTTTTCGTTCTTTTGGGATTTTCAAAATCGTTGGAGTCGAAAATAGTTGCCATTTTCCCAATTAGAAATTTTGTCTTGAAGACAATGTCAGTAATGATTCATCAGGTAGAAGTCAGCAAGTGAATACATTTTACTAAAGACAACTTAAGGACATGTCATAATTTTTGTCGGAGCTCCCCAAGTTCTATAAATGTACTGACTTGTCATATAAGTTGTCTTATCAATTTAGAAAAATCATGTCTTTAGTGCTGACAATTATACAGCAAATCCGACCAATCACTAAAAAATTTTTTTTCCGATGTAAAATCCATGTAATTTTGTTTAATCCTTTAAAACTCTTTTAATTTTCTTTGTAATTAAAAAAATAAAATTGAATTGGTCTTAAAACAATAAAAAAAAATAAAAAAAAATCCGCGACCGGGGATTGAACCGAGGCCAAAAATCTACAACATGTAAGCTGTCGAACCTGCTAGACAACTACGCCAACCACAACTTAAAATTGTTTGTAATAAAATATATTTTGAAATCATAATATTTTTAAATTTGTCAAAAACAAAATAAATTGAATATATCGTCACCTTAATTGTAAAGGGCTCCTGCAATATTTTTTTGTAAATATTTGTTTTTGTTTTGTATAAATAATATTAAAAACAACTAAGATACGCTTAAATAACTCTAACAAAATCTTGTTAAATAGGATGAAACCAAATTCCAATTAATATTTAAAAAAAAATTATATTTGAGGAAGAAAAATTCATATTGTAGCATTTTTCAATTCAGGTGACGAAATATATATAACAGGACAATTCAAATAATAAATTAATTTAAATTTGTTTTTAAATAAACACATTTATTATCAAAGTTTGGCTAAAGGGGTAAGGTGCTAGACCAGTAAACAGAAGGTTCTGAGTTCGCGGACCAAGTAAGGCAGATTAAAAGAGTAAGTTATTAAAAATTAAATTTAAGAAATGGACAGATAAAAATAGTATGTAGTGTAAATAAAAAGACGTGATTAATAAATTTTAAATTTTTTAACGATCTCAGACGTACTATATACATGTCATAATGTAGTCAGCACTATTGACTACCTGCTTACTTGTCGGCGAGGAATTTTGACAAAATACTTGAAAAAGTCAGGAGGTGTCATGAGGTTTTTTGTATGGTCAGAGATTTTTCAGTCAGCAGGTACACTGACATTGTCATAAGGAAGTCTTTGAGATGTCTTAACGACATTTCTAATTGGGTTAGGTCAGTGTTAACACACAAATATTGGAAGGATTCTGACATTTTCAAAAAGTTAATTTTAAAACGTAAAACAACAAGTAATAGTTACTTCGAATATTTTTTTCATATTTATTTTCTAAAACTACATTTAAATACCAACAAAACGTTGTCCAATAGGGGTATAACCAAAATAAGAACCTATCATAACGGTATGGGCAATGTTATACTGATAACAAAAAACGTTATCCGGGGTCATTTTGATCCAAAAACCTTCTGCACCGATTGCAATTTCTAAAACACCTCAAATTTTAATTTTTGTATGTTTAATGGTGGGAATCAGTCCCTTTCAACGTAATTTTGTTTTCCGTCGTTTTACAACAAAAATAAAACAAGAAAAAATTAGGAGTATGATTTTCAACATTTGAAACATGGGTTGAATGAATATTTGAAACAAAATATTAGCAAAAACTTCATCGCGATCGGTGCCGAACCTTTTTTAACATTCGCGAAAAAAAGAGGACGCATTTCTTATTGATTTTCTATGTACTTTCTCACTATGATAGGTCCTTTTTGATATTTTCAAAAATATGCAAATGGTTATATCCCTTACAACCTAACCTATCCCTATTGTCCAACTTATTTTATATTTTTTACTGTTCAAAATTATATGAAAATTTAAATTTCTTAATTGTTTTCAAAAAATCTCTATTTTTAAAAATTGATTAGTCCACACCAACTTGGAATAAAAGGCTGAAAATTACACCGCTCAACACTCATTTTCCGGTTTGAATTCTGGTGATCAATTTTAGTAGACTTTGATCTCCTGATTCCAAATCTGTTCTCCAAATTTTTCCATCACGTCCAGATTTTTAGTTATTCATGGTTGAAAATGCGAAAAATGACGATTTTTGCATTATTTGACAGCCTGCACAGCAGCCATTGAGTGGAATACAAATCTGGTATAAAGCGCAAATGTATAATTTGTCTTTGGTCTCCAACATAGAAAACAATTTTTTTCTAATTATTGCGTTTGGTTGGGTTACAATTGCGGTTTAAAATGACTCGGTTAAAATGATCAATTTTGTAAAAAAGATAAGATACCTTAGTTTTTTTTTTTTTAATTTTTCAAAGAAAAACTAAAAAAATAAATATTTTACAAATTTAAGTTTTCTGTGTTATTTTTCGTACACACCGGAAGATATCTTTAATGGGTTTAAAAGTCTATAAGAAAGAATGAACTTTTGCCTAAATTTTGAGCTCATCACAGTAAAGATTGATCATCTGGTTTTTGTTTTAGAGCCTTTTAAAATTGGTGCCTTTTTTTAATTTTTTTTAACAGTGTTTTTTTAAAATATATGTTTGGCCAATAATAGTGCAACAACTTCAAATTTTTTTGATCATATGTTTGAGATCATAGTTCAATTCTACTCTAACACTTTATACCAGATTTTTTATTCCACCCAGTGGCTGCTGTGCAGGCTTTCAAAAAATGCAAAAATCGCATTTTTCGCATTTTTAACCGCGAATAATTAAAATTCTAGACGTGATGGAAAAATTTGGAACACAGATTTGGAATCAGCGAGTCAAAATCTTTAAAAATTTTGTATTAAACTTCAAACCGGAGTCAAAAACCTTCGATTTGTTGAGCGGTGTTATTGTGCATTTAATGCGTACTTACCATATAAAAAATTAGCGTTATCGACGGGGTCGTGTCCGCAAGTGTGCGTTTGGCTTGGAATGCCCCAAATATACTTTTAATGAGCGATCGTTTCTAAGACATTCATTCAATGTCGGTCTGTTCGTCTGTATCGTGAAATGGCGATCGCGGCCAAGATATTGCACAGATATGGCTTAAACTTAACGCGTTTACTTGCTGTTAAGTTTAAGATTCTGACACATTTTTCCGATAAAAAAAGTCTTCGATTCTTCAGATTCTAAGACATTTTTCCTGTAGAAAAAGTTTCAGATTCTGAGACTTTTTTTATACACCACTTCAAATTATATTTTAAAAATTTCCAAATGTATTTTAAAACTATCCAAATGTTTTTTAAAATTGTCCAAATATATTTAAAAATTATCCAAATGTATTTAAAATCTGTCCAAATGTAGTTTAAAATTTTCCAAATGTTTTTTTAAAATTGTCCAAATGTATTTTAAAATTTTCCAAATGTATTTTAAAATTGTCCAAATGTATTTTAGAATTATCCAAATATATTTTCAAACTAGCTGTTTCGAACCCGGCGTTGCCCGGGTTGAAAAAAAATATTATATTATGAATAACAGTTTGTAATGCCCTATGGTTGCATCCTCGGTTAGCACTACATCTGGTGAAAATTTTAATTTCGCATTACTTTACACCACCTCTGTCCGATCGCGCGCTGATATGGCCCATTATTCCGCCTTGTTTAGTACTCGACGTTTAAGCGTGATAACCGACTAGGCAGAAATATTTTTCAATATATTATAAATCGGTGTGGCAATTTACGTCCCTTTGTTCGATCGCACACTGATATGGGCCCGCATCGGTTAGTCAGTTATTAAAAATTGGATCAGCCGTTTTTGCGTAATTGCGGAACTGGCAAAAATACACGCCTTTGCCCAATCACGCGCTAATATTTCATATATTTCGGTTAGTAACTACTATATGTGTTGAAATTTTGATAAAATCAGTTAAGGCGCTTAAGCGTAATTACGGAACAGACAGAAAATAACTTTCAGTGTGGTGCAAAGGAGCGTGACAACTTACGCCCCGTGGTCTAAACACGCTATATTATGGTTTGTTATTCCCGTTTCGGAAGTACTATATGTGGTGAAAAATCCATTAAAATCGGTTTAGCCGTTTAAGCATGATTATGGGACAGGTAGAAATAACTTTCAATGTAATACAAAAGAGCGTGGGATTTTACTCCCCTTTGTCAAACAGCACTCTTTTGTGGCCTATATCTGCGGTGAAAATTTCTTCAAAATTAGTTAAGCCGAATAAGCGTGATTGCGAAAAAGGCAGAAAAAGGCAGAATTATGCCCCTTTGCCCGATCGCTCATTTTATGTTCTATAGTTCCCGCCTCGTTTAGTACTATCTGTTGCGAAAATTTCATGTTAATTGATTTAGCCGTTGATGCGTAATTACAGAACAGAAACAACTTTTAGTATAGTACAAAGGAGCGATGCAACTAATGCCTCCATTCCAAACGCGCTTTATTATGGCAGTCAAAAATAATTTGAAATTAATACAAAGAGCGGCATTTTAAAACGCCTTTGCCCAATAACGGGCTGATATGGCATATTGTTCCCGCTTCGGTTAGTACTTCTGTGTGGAAAATTGCAATAAAATCTGTTAAGACGTTTAAGAGTGATTACGGAACTGGTAGAAATAACTTTCAATGTAATACAAAGGGGCTTGGACTTTTACTCCCATCCGCCAGGGCGCCCTCCTATTATAACCTATAGTGCCCGCCTGGGTTAGTACTATGTGTGGTGAAATTTTCATTAAAATCGGTTCTGACGTTTAAAGGTGATTACGGAAAAGGTAGAAATAACTTTCAATGAAGTACAAAGGGGCGTGGAATTTTCGCCCCTTTGTGTGATCGCCGCCCTATTATGAACTATATTTCCCGCTTGGCTTAGTACTGTATGTGGTGAAAATTTCTTTAATATCGGTTCAGCCGTTTAAGTGTAATTGCTGATAAGGCAGAAATAATGTTCAATATAATACAAAGGGGCGTGGCATTTTACGCCCACTTGGCCGATCGGTCTCCATTATGGCATATAGCTCCCGTCTCGGTTAGTACTATCTGTGGTGAAGATTTCATGTAAATCGGTTCAGCCGTTTATCCTTGATTGTGGACTGACAGACAGAAATACCAAAGGATGCCACTTGGCCGATCGGTCTCCATTATGGCATATAGCTCCCGTCTCGGTTAGTACTATCTGTGGTGAAGATTTCATGTAAATCGGTTCAGCCGTTTATCCTTGATTGTGGACTGACAGACAGAAAAACCAAAGGATGCCACGTCCCTTTGTAAGGATCTTATATTTACAAAAAGTGGGCGTAAAAAGAGGCGTGGATTTCAATCAAGATGCGGGATGGCATATATTTCCTTGCAAAAACGACCTATTAGTATGCCAAATTGCATGTTTGTCGGTAACAAACATCCACATATACAACAACCAAATATATTGAAAAATCTGACATTCACAAAAAGGGGGCGTAAAAGGAGGCGGGGCATCCAATCGAGACGCCATTGGTGGCATTTTTCATTCCAGGAAAAAAATTTCAAATTTTTCATTTGAATCGGTTCAGTAGTTTTTTTCTGAAAGCGACACAAACAAACAAACTAACATGTCATTTTTATATATAAAGATATAAGGATTAGCCATATGAATTTTTAAATTGTCCAAATGTATTTTGAAATTGTACAAAGTTATTTTAAAATGTTGTTTTTTTATTTTTAGTACCAAAAGGTACATAAAAATAAAATGTATTTATTCGGCCTTTATATATGTATATTAGGGTGGGGCGATTTGAACATCTTAATGGGCGCTTCGCGTTTCTGATTCTTGGGATTGTACTGAGCAAAAAAGTCAACTAGACGATACGTCTACGGTGAAAATCGAGCCTCCCGATTTTGACTTGAAGTTTTTTCACAGATTTTTGTTTTTTGGAAAATTTGCAAATTTTCTTGGGCTCATATTTCGTAAACTATTTGAAATTTTGACTTATTTTCAAAAGTAAAGTTGTAGCTATTATCTCGGGCTACAATTTCTCTGAACATATTACTTAGAAAAATCTTCGTTTTCATTGTCAAAAAGTCGAAAATGTAGAAAATTTACCACTTTTTGTAATTTTTTTTGGATATTTTGGCCTATAACAGCCAAACCATTGAGATTTTTGATCCAATACTAAGACAAAAATTGTAGCCAAGACAATAGTTAAGAACTCTCTAGTACATCGTAAAAGCATTAGAACGCTCCTTCAGGCAGTTTTGGCCTTGTGAAAATTTTTTGTGAAAATATTGATAAATTACCATTTTCAGTTGTTCATAGCGCAAAATCATATAAATGTTCTATTTCTTATTTTTTCCACTTTTTTTATCCAAAAATATAACGTTTTTTTTTTTGTTTTGTTCAATATTTATTTTGAAAATTCATTTAAAGTACAAAGTAATTGTATTGGTAGAGACAAGGTATGAATCAAGGAGAATTCCAATTTAGTGTATTTTTCATTCAAAGATTGCCTTCCAAATCTTTTCGAGATTCCATACGAGGCGCTTTCTTTCGGCCTTCAGATACAGATGCCATTATACCTTCACGGTTTTTGTCGATTGAGTGCTTAGCAACACTAGCTACACTCAAAATAATACATTAGTAGATTTACTAATTTTTTTTGCTAATGCTGGTTAGCTAACTTTTAGCAAATTTTAAGTTGAGAGTAGCATGTTAGCAAAAATATCTTGTAAACTTCATTTAGCGCATTAGCAATTTTAAACAAAATTTGAACTAATTTTTTTTGCTAGATTTAAAATTGAGTTGACCAAATTTTTACAAGCTTTTTTGCTAATATTAGCAAAATAATATCTGGCAACGCCATGGCTAGAGAGTAATAAAAAAATAAGCTGTGCATAAAAATAATTAATAATTTCCAGTTTTATTGAGTAAAACCAACTATTTGGTATAAATTAAATAGAAAAAACTAAATATATTTACAACAAATTAAAGAATTAATAAACAAACGTTTTGCTCTGGTAAATTCTATCTTTTGTGAATGATACATTTTTTTTTTGATACATAACCTCACAATATACAAAACACATTGTTCGTCTGAAGTAGTGAAAAACTAACAATTTGAAAATGTCTTCGAAGTGCGGATTATGCTCGTCTACGTGCAAAAAGACTGATGCCATCATATGTGCCTTATGTAATAGTTCCCAACACTATAATTGTATCATTGAGCAAACTCCTACAATGACCCAGTCAATGATAGATAACATTACAAAAGCAAAGACGGGGTTCTCTTTTGGTTGCAAGAAATGTGTCGAAAACTCGATTATGAATCCCTTTACAAACAAGTTTGATGCTTTGGAAAAACAACTTCAAGATCTTGCAAATGTTATCAAAGAAAGTATTACTTCACAGCTAAGTGAAATAAAAACTGGTCTGGCCAAGTCATTGTCCCATAGCAAAAACTTTGAAGAGGAAACTGTTTCTAAAATTAATATGCTGGAGAGAGAAAATAACAACATTCGAAAGCAAATGAATCGTCCAGATATTATTGTAACCGGACTAAAAAAAGATTTGGAAACTGAAAAACTATATGAATTGCCTATCTCTATTGCTAAGGCATTTGGTGTAGTTCTTTCGGAATCAGACGTGAATTTTTGCACTTATATTAAAAAGAAGTCGGCAGTGTTAATAAAGCTAAACAGCGTACTTAAGAGGGATGCAATTATGATGAGTTATAGAGAAAACTACGATCTGACACTTGACCAGGTAACAGATACTAATGTTGGGAGTCGAGTATTTCTTAACGACCACTACATACCACTTGTTGCTAAACTTCGCTATATATGTCGTAAGAAGAAGCAGGCCAATGAAATAGAAAGTTATAAAGTCAGGAACTCTGAACCATACAATGTAAAACTTGTTTATAAGAATAAAAAGGAAGTGGAAATCAATGGGTTGGATTTGATTAATGGTATTCAAAATCTGCAGGATGCGGTTTCTAATAACGCTGTACAAGAATCAGCCTACCCTACGCAGATTCAGCCGAACGGAGAGTCTAATATCGCAATTCAAGGTGCTAGCTCTGTCCTGACTCAACAGAATGCAGAATCTAATGCTGGTAATGAGGAAGATGACTCTTAATTATAATTGAGGTATCAAGGCATTTATTTCACAAGAAAATTTGTACATATATAATTATTAATTATTACAAACAAATTATATAAATGTAAATAATTCTATATCACATTTTTTTCTCCTCTTTTTTCTTTTTTTTTTGCATTTTTCTTAATGCATTTAACTATTTCAATTTATTTTTTTTTTCTTCCTCTTTTGGTTCTTTATTACATTATTGCTTTATTTATTAACAACACACAGAATGTTTTTATCTTCTTTTTTCCTAGTTCTTTAATTATCATATGTTTTTGTTAAATTTCTCAATGTTGATTTTTGGCAATTCTTAACATTTGTGTAAATTGGTAACAATCCACTAATAAACCCCAACAACAGCTGTTGAAAGAAAGAAAGAATAAACGTAATGCAGAAAACGGTTGTGAAAAAGTTTTTAGTAATTATATTCTTTAAATGAGCTGTGTAAAAAAAGTCTCTTTTATTATTTTTGTATTTGCTAAGCTTTGAACACAGCTTTTCGAAGAGTATCATAATATCATAACAGTTGCTCTTCTGAAGTCAGATTCTCTTGAAATCGTTTTTTTTTTTTATTATTCTTATACAGAACAAATAAGAGTGTTTCTGTTAAATACATTAATTTGTTTGGCGCTGGACTTGTTGTTATCGAAACTTTTTTTTTTTTTTGTTTTATGCATCGCATTGGAGGAATATAAAATTAAATTGCAGGAAAAGACAATTTTTTTGTAATCCCGAGTAAAAATAAAAACTTAATTCGTGATAATAGTATTACATTTCATAAATTTTATTTTGTAAATATATATTTTGTTTTTTTTATTTACAAGTTTTAAACTTTTGTATACTTTTAATTGTTCTTTACAAATATTATTATTATTAGCACAGTTATTGGTGAAGGTATTATTGAAACAAAAATGTTTTTTTTTATATATATTTTAAGAAATTTAATATTAGGGGTACATATAAATTTTGCACGGATACTGAAAATGAAGCCTAATGTTAATTATGTTTGACAATTTAGGACCAGTGGTAGGTAGCAGCACGTTTCTTAACTCTAGGCTTAACACAAGTAATTTCAACATATGCCAATTTAATGCACAAAGCTTAGTGCCGAGAGATAGATCTACGAAATTTCATGAGATCAAAAATATTTTTGATGACAGCCTTTATGACGTCATTGGTGTTACTGAAACCTGGTTGACGAAATATGTTTCTAGCAGTGCCGTGTCGTTAAATGGATTTAAAGTTTTTAGAAATGATCGTGTATGGATGAAAGCAGGAGGGGTTTGTTTATATGTTTCTAAAAAATTAAAGGCCCGAGTTGTTTGTGACCATTTTGAAGAAGGTAAAATTGAAAGCTTATTTATTGAAATTTCTTTGAATAATGTAGACAAAATTTTAATCGGGATTATTTACTTACCAAAAGGTGATTTTAATGATTGTGAAGACTTACTAATTGATCAGTCAAGTAGGTATACTAACTCAATTATAATGGGAGATTTTAACACTGATTTGTTTACTAATTCTGAGTTAGTTAGAGAGTTCTGTTTACGCTCCAGCTTATCAGTTGTACACAATAGCATTCCAACTCATTTTTGCCAAACTTGGAATAGATCTTCAATACTCGATTACTTCTTCGTGACAGATATAGATCGTGTTTTCCAGAAAGAACAATACCAATTTCCTCCATTAAACTCTGGTCATGCAATAGTGTCTCTGTCGTACAGACTTGAGTTTGAACGTAATTTAATTGAATATTGGTATAGAGACTATAAGTCATTTAATTTTAATTTATGTATGACCCAATTAAGTGCTTTTGACTTTTCAGAACTTTATAATTCAATAAGTATTGATGATCAGTTGACAATTTTTAACCAGGTTCTTACTAACTTATTTAACGATAACGTTCCCCTCAAAAAGTCATTAGCTAAAAAACGTGATAAATGGATGGATTCCCCAGAAATAAAAGAAGCAAAAAATAATAGGAATTTAGCTTGGCGAGCCTATTGTGAAAATAGGAGTGAGAATAATCGCAAAATTTATTGTATATACCGTAATAAAGTTAAGTCTGTAATAAGGCGAGTAAGGAGAAATGTGTGTATTAAGTATTTTGAAGGATGTTCAACATCACAATTGTGGAGTAAACTGAAAGCTGGTGGTGTAATTGGTGATGAAAATATTCAAGACCAAATTGAGGTTGATGAGTTTAACACGAATTCAATTCTACACCCTGTGCCGCGACCTAATAATATTCCCTTTCCTCCTTATAATAATCCGAATGACTATGGCTTTACTTTTCGAAATGTTGACGTAGTTGATGTTTATAATGCAATGATGTCTATTAAAACAAATGCCGTTGGCCCAGATGGTATACCTTTAAAGTTTTTAAAACTTGTTTTTCAAGGTATCGCCGCCCCATTGCTTTTTATACTGAACAATATTATAACCTCTTCCTACTTTCCAAACAATTGGAAGGTTGGAAGAGTTTCTCCAATACCAAAAATAAAGTCTCCTCGTCTTATTTCTGATTATCGGCCAATAAGCGTTTTAAATGCGAGTTCTAAGATTCTCGAAATTTTACTTAGAAATCAAATGCAAGACCATCTAAATTCAAGAAATTATTTAAACCCATACCAATCAGGATTTAGAAAGAATTACAATACTACTGGGTTAGTTTTAGATGTAGTTGAACAACTAAGGGGTAATTTAGATGTAAAGTTAAATTCAGTGCTTATATTTTTAGATTATAGCAAAGCTTTCGACTCTCTGAGTCATGACTTACTTTGTAGTAAATTATTTAACCAGTTTGACTTCGGCTCTTCGGCTTGTCGTTTAATTTTTTCTTTCCTAAGTAATAGATATCAATATGTTCAAAACAACGAGAGAACTTCTGCGTTACTAAAAACTTTCAGAGGGGTGCCCCAAGGGTCAATTTTGGGGCCCCTTCTTTTTATGGTTTATATAAACGATTTGTACCAGCACGTTAAATTTTGTAGATGTTATACATATGCAGATGATATTCAATTGCTAGCTGATGATAAGGGATTTGGTCTTTCGTATTTGGAAACCAATGTTAATAATGATTTGCTTCGTATTATGGAATGGTCAGAATCCAATTTTCTAAGTTTAAACCCGTCTAAAACGCGATGTATGTGGTTTTCACAAAGTATGATAGCTCCAAACATAGTTTTAGGCAGGGAGTCAGTACAGTTTGTTTCTTATTATAAAACTTTGGGAGTGTATATTGACAATAATCTGAAGTTTGACTGTCAAGTTAACAAAGTTATAGCAAAAATAAATTTCGTTATGAGGCGTCTATATAACACAGGTCTGTATTTACCAGACAATGTTAAATGGAAAGTTGCTACAGCACTTTGTCTGCCTATATTTTTGTATGGCTTAGAAATATATTCGGGTATGTCAGAAGACAACATTTCGAAACTGAAAATATGTTTTAATAGGGTAGTACGTTATGTTTTTGGTCTTCGATATCGGGACTGGAGGCATATGACACCCTATGTTATTGACTTTCTTGGCTGCGATTTTAAGAATTTTATTGATTTAAGAATAATGGTTCAATTTTATAAAATCATTAAAAATGGAAATCCTCCATATCTTCTTGAAAGATTCAGTTTCGGTAACTCCACGAGAACATATTCAATTAATTTTCCACGATTTTCATCTCTTATTATGAATAAATCCTTTGTTGTAAGAGTAACTAGAATATGGAACTCAGTAATACCTTATGAGGATCGCAAATTTGCTGGATCTATTTCTAATTTTAAAAAGGTTTTATTAAAAAATTTGTAGAAAGCTGCTACATTAACTGCCACTTTCGAAATTATATTGGTGCTTTATTTTCAGTATTTGTGCAAGGGGGGTGTTTATACTTTTGTAATTTTTTTTTTCATACATATATTATTAAACGAAAATAGTTTGTATTTATAATTATGATTTTAAGATCAGCAAATGAATATACAAAATGAATTTTATAGTTTTAAGTCAAACTAAATTTTTTGTAACTGCCATTATTATTAATCTGGATTAATTAGGCCCTAAGGGCTTGAAATCCATAAATAAAAATAAAAATAAATAAATAAATAAATAAATTTTTTTTTATTTTCAGAAAACTTAAAATGGCGCTATCTCGGAAACTAAGCCAGATAGAGCAAAATTTTTTTTGGTTCTCGGGCTCTCCATAGTATCGCCGGTCCTCTTCACATGTGTGGACCCTAATGGGCCCTAACTTTGGATCCAAAAAGTTAGCATTCCCGAAAATTTTAAAATGCTTATATCTCGGTAAATATTGCCGACACAACAAAAAGTCCGAAAGCATTTTTGTTGCTCTCAACACGTAGAACAAGACCGCAAAATAGTCAAAAGCTCTCCGAGTAATATTTTTGAAGTTATCGAGGTTTTTAATTCTCAAGACCCCAGTGGTCCCCTATAATCACGTATCTCAAAAACTAAGCAAGTTAGAGCGAAACGGACACAAATTTTGGATCAAAAACTATGACGATTTTTAAGGAACCCAACTAGGTCTAGGCCCATCGGGGTCTGGACCTATCGGGTCCGAACCCAATGGGGTCCTCAGATGTGTATGAACTAACAAGGGAAGTATCTCAACCCTTATGAACCGATTTGCCTGAATCTTAAAATATATACTAAAGAGACGATTTTAAGGTTGGGGTGTCTCGGCTTATCGGCCATATCGGTGTTTAAAAATTTCGTTGTCCCCTTATGAAACCATTTGGACCTTCGGGAAAATTTTGATAACTTCCGAACTAACAGGAATATCATCAAGGGCAAAAATACGGGTCGACTTAAATTTAATAAAGATTATTTCTTATCCATATGGATATCGTAGGTCTATGTCTTCACATAAGTACCCCCCAAAATTTGCACATTTTCCTGAAAAAAATATTTAAAGAAGCCGAATTTTTACAAGGTTATGCCACCATTGGATAGGCATTAAAAAAACCTTTCTTCTCATATGTAAACATCATATAGTTTCTTAAAAAGAAATGGCTGAAAAATCCAAAAAACGATTTTTTCGCCATTTTTTGACCCATGTTTTGAACCCCTAAATCCCCGATATGGCCGATAAGCCGAGACACCCCAACCTTAGAATTGTCTCTTTGATATATATTTCAAGTTTCAGGCAAATCGGTTCATAAGGGTTGAGATACTTCCCTTGTAAGTTCAAAAAAAAAAAAAAAATTAAGTTAACTAATTATTGGCAAAACATTTTTGCTAACTTTAGCAAAAAAATTGTGGGTTCAAAATCAGCAAATTTTCTTGTAGGTTTACAAGCTTTTTTTGCTAACATTACTGTTTGTTTTTTTGAGTGTAGTAGCTGGACATGACGCTCCGTACCTTGAATATGACAAGGTATTAGTGGGTCTGGAAATGGTGGATCTTCATCATCTACACATTCGAGGTATTGTTGTAAATGTATTTTATGTATATGTAAGATATTGGATAGTTCTTACGAGTGTACTGATCATTTCATAGTTATATGAGCAGTATTTGCTGAGTTATTTGAGCCTTCACTAAGCCTTAGTAACACCTTAAGAATATTAGTAATATTCTTGAGCTGATATTAAAGGCTGGCGCTCTCTAGGAGCCAGTAGAAGAACTAAATTTGTTTTATCTCTATATTATTAAGTCTCTGGTGATCGTTTACAATAAACTAACAAAAATGCGTTAAATGAACTTAAAACAATACAAGAATAAAAAATAAGAAATAAAATAAATAGAATAAAATAAATAAATAAATAGAATAAAAATATGAAATAGAACATTTTTATGATTTTGCGCTATGAACAACTGAAAATGGTACACTCTAAAAAAATGAGTCCAGTTTCCTACTATAAAGTGGGTAAATTTCAACAAATTCAAATAATATACTACTATAAATTGGGTAAATTCCCAATAATTTTAAGTAGAATTACGCAGTGTGTGTAAATTTACCCAATTTATAGTAGGAAACTGAAATCATTTTAATTAGAGTGTAATTTATCAATATTTTCACAAAAAATTTGCTTTCACAAGGCCAAAACTGCCTGAAGGAGCATTCCAATGCTTTTGCGATGTACTAGAGAGTTCTTAACTATCGTCTTGGCTACAATTTTTGTCTTAGTATTGGAACGAAAATCTCAATGGTTTGGCTGTTATAGGCCAAAATATCAAAAAAAAAATTACAAAAAGTGGTGAATTTTCTACATTTTTGACTTTTTGACCATGAAAACGAATTTTTTTCTAAGTAATATGTTCAGAGAAATTGTAGCCCGAGACAATAGCTACAACTTTACTTTCGAAAATAAGTCAACATTTCAAATAGTTTACGAAATATGAGCCCAAGAAAATTTGCAAATTTTCCAAAAAAAATAAAGTCTGAGAAAAAACTTCAAGTCAAAATCGGGAGGCTCGATTTTCACCGTAGACGTATGGTCTAGTTGACTTTTTTGCTCAGTACAATCCCAAGAATCAGAAACGCGAAGCGCCCATTAAGATTTTTTTCCTTCCTTACTAATCGCCCCACCCTAATGTATATATATTCGATTAGAGTTTTATTCTAGTTCGAGGCCCAAAAATACTTCTATATTGTCATAATAGAGCATTTTTAATTTATTGCTTTCAAAAAGTTACTCATCTCATAGTATGTCTGTACTGATCAGTTTCATCCCCACTAAGGAATCTTCAGCAGACTTTAGAGAATCATCGTTGGTCAATCAAACATCAAACCTATTATGAATAAATTAAAAATACTCTATTATGACAATATCATATATAGAAGTATTTTTGGGCCTCGAACTAGAATAAAACTCTAATCGAATATATATACATATATAAAGGCCGAATAAATACATTTTATTTTTATGTACCTTTTGGTACTAAAAATAAAAAAACAACATTTAACACAAAGTTTATTACGACTTATCCTACCAACACTATTGTTTTGAGTTGAGTTGAGTTGAGTTGAGGGTGGGTTGTACAAGCCTAAAAATAAGTAAATTTTTCTAGGCAAGTCCATGGCGCTCAGACTTAAAATAGTCCATTGTACCGTACCCTGAAAAGAAAGATTAAGTAAAGGTGATAAAAGGTTGAGAAGAAAAAGAAAGAAAAGTGCTTGTTCAGAATTTCTCAGTTGCTTTCACAAACTTGAGAAAATCAGACAAGGGAAGTCCATGGACCGTGTCCATAGACAGAATATCAGAACCCAATATCCGCAGTCTAGCCCTTGAGAACGCTGGACAACAACAGACGTAATGTTCAGTTGTGTCATCATCCTCAAGACAAGCCACGCATAATGGGTCTGATAAGACACCTAATCTCGTCATATGACGAGCACAGGCATTGTGTCCCGTAATTAAGCCAGTAAGTCTGCGACAGTCTATTCTACTGAGGCTGAGTAGATAGTTAGCCACTTTCCTGTCTGGCTTAATCACAAAACGTTTGGTATTCTTGCATGCCAACTCATTTGACCATCTTTCCATGAAAGTTTCTTTCATATGAGAGTTGATCCAACGCATCAGCCATGTCAAGCCAATACCAATTTGAGGTTCCGGATTGTAAGGAATTGTATCAGAGCCAAGATTTGCCAAAGAGTCGGCAATCTCGTTTCCCCGTATTCCCCTATGACCCGGAACCCACAGAAGACTGACGCTATTCCCACATGAGACCTCATTGAGTCTGCGTCTACATTCCTGGACAATTTTGGATGAAGTGACTGGAGATTAAAGTGCAATGAGCGCAGCCTGGCTGTCACTGCAAATACTGATTCTCCTATTAATCCATCCGTTCCCAATTATCCAGGTCGCTACGTCCAAAATAGCAAATATTTCAGTCTGAAATACTGTAGCCATTTTTCCCATAGCAATATAGCATTTGGTCGCATCGTCCAAATACCAGCCAGACCCAGAGCCATTTAAGTTACTGGATCCATCCGTGTAGAAAGTATCCGTGTAATTTTCCAGTAGGTCTGCTGGGTTTCCCCAGTCTTCCCTACTCGGAAATATTACAGTAAACTTCCTACCAAACTCGATGCAAGAGGTTGTACTGTCCAAAGGCATAGAAAACATCGGACAAAGTTCCGATAGCCTATTGAACAGACGACCATGTCCCACATTGTACTCCCCATGCCATGTTCCGCTTTTGCGGAGCCTGCACAAAGATTTCATGGCTTCCCCTTGAATATGTAAGTCCAAGGGAAGCATATCCAACATAGCGTCCAGAGCTGCGCCTGGGGTGGTGCTCATGGCACCAGTAATTCCCAAGGCAGCCGCTCTTTGTAGTCCGTTTAGCTTGGATCGAATAGTCTTCACCATCGTTCTCGGCCACCAGACTACCGCCGCATACGTCACAATAGGTCTAATTACAGCTATGTACATCCAATGTACATTAGAAGGTCTTAGACCCCATGTCTTTCCAAAAGCTCGTCGACACTGCCAGAAAATCCGAAGTGCCCGTGAAACTTTTTGTTCAACATGTTTAGTCCACATTAGTTTACTATCTAGGGTAACCCCTAAATACTTAACTTCTGTGGACAGTTGAAGAGTTATGCCCTTCAACGTAGGAAGCTGAAGACCCTTATGTTTGGTTCTTCGCGTGAACAACACGAGTGTTGTCTTATTTGGATTGACAGACAATCCATGTCGATTGCACCAGTTGTCCATCAAGTCAATAACGGTCTGCATTTTCTTGCATACCAAGTTAAGTGACTTTCCGGATACTAATGCGCACACATCGTCAGCGTATGCCTGTATGTGTACACCTAGAGCTTGTATTTCAACCAAGAGTGAGTTTACCACAAAACACCACAGCAAAGGAGAGAGAACACCCCCTTGGGGGCAACCTCTACTAACCTCAACCGTTACTTTTGTGCCCCACTCATCTTCAGCCGTCAACAATCTCCGGGAGAGCATAAAATGAATCCACTTGACTAGAACTGGATCCACGCCATGCAATTCAGCCGAAGTTTTCATAGAGTCGAAAGTAGCATTATCAAAAGCGCCCTCAATATCAACAAAAACACCCAGAGTATAGTCTTGTTTGTCAATGCCCTTCTCAATATTGACCACAAGATCGTGAAGTGCCGACTCACAAGATCTACCACTCTGATACGCGTGTTGCTGACTATTTAGGGGGCATTCGATTAATGCTACTGACCTAATGAATTTCTCAACCATTCGCTCAAGACTTTTCAGTAGAAAGGATGATAAACTGATTGGTCTAAAACTTTTTGCCAAGGTGTAGTCCTCCTTCCCAGGTTTGGGAATAAAAACAACCTTGACATCGCACCAAGATGATGGAACATACCCATAAGCCAGGCTGGCTCTGAAGATATTTTTAAGTACCTTCACTAGGGTATCTCCACCACTCTTCAACATCATAGGATATATACCATCTGGTCCAGGGGATTTATAGTTATCAAAGGAAGATAAGGCGTACCTGATCGATTCCTCAGAAACTACCCTAGATGCTATATACCAGTTCCTACAAGTAGTATTACCAACAGGACTCTCAATAATATCTGTATTTATCGTTGTCACTTTGCATCCTGGAAAGTGAGTAGATAACAGAATATCATTGACCTCCTGTTGGTTTTTTGTGTAGGTACCATCTGGCTTTCTGAGGGAATCAAGCTTCGCTGAACTATCCTTTTGAAAGATTTTACAGAGCCTTGCCGTATCCCTCGTACCATTTACCTCCTCACAGAAAGTCCTATAAGACTCAAGTTTGGCTTCCCGCACTTTTTTCTTATATTCCTTTTGCATGAGGTGGTAATTGTTCCAGTCAGCATCCTTTCGAGATTTTAAGGCTCTATTCAGAAGCTTTCTTGAACTTTTTCTCAGCTTACCAAGTTCCACGTTCCACCAAGGGACAGAGTTACCTGGTCTGCTTTTCCTTAACGGACAAACAGTCTCATAGCAGTCAGTTAAAGTTTTACCCAATTTCTCAGACTCCACTTCAACCGACCCTATACAACTAGGAATTGGGATGGGACGTAATCTTTGATGTAGTAGTTCCTCAAATCTTTTCCAATCCGCTTTTCGAGGGTTTCGGCCCTGTGGGATTGTTGGTTTATCAATCCCAAGCCTAAACTCGATGTAGCGGTGGTCCGACAAGGATACCACATCCAGAACACGCCAATCCCTTATCATTGTACTCGCCTTATTGTTAGATAAGGTAAGATCAATGACCTGTTGTCTTCGTTGAGTGACAAACGTTGGAGAATTTCCAACATTTTGAATCACCAGATTTAAAGACAAGATGAAGTCCAACAATTTGTTACCTCTAGAATTGCACTTTGTGCTACCCCAGATGATATGCTGAGAATTGGCATCGCATCCAATAATCAACCCAAAGTTGTTGGCCTCCGCGTATCGTATGACTCTAATTAACTCCTCAGAAGGCGGGGGATAAATAGAATCATAGGGCAGATAGGCAGATACAACAATAGTCTCTACCACTTTACCCTCTATACGAAATCTCACACTAATTGCAACGACGTCTTGGCAACAAAATTGCCTCAACACCGAGCTCTCGATTGTCCTAGGGACAACCATACAGGCCCGTGGCCGCAGTGATCTTGTGTCATACAAGATTGATCCCCATCTAATCATACTTAAACCACAAACTCGTCCTTTGACTGCCCATGGTTCTTGTATTAAGATTATTTGTGGATCTGTATGCAACTTAGCATAACTACTGCATAGAAGAGCAGAAGCCGCTTTGCTGTGTTGCAAGTTTATTTGGGTGAAAGAAATGTCGAACTTCGTTGTCATGTGAGACATTGAAAAACATTTATATTACCCCTAATCCTTATCATTGCCACGGATACGGAAATAAATCCGTCCGAGGTTAAGATAAGGACGCATTCCGTATGTTGAACGGAGGACCTCCAGAGATTGTAGGTCCACTCCTACAACAAGAAGTGAGTCAGGATGACCCTCCTCCCGTTTGTAGGACCAGACCCTCCAATTTCCGGTTTCAAGTCCCTCGTTCTGCATATTAAACTATTGTTTAATTAGGTACTGTTGTTATTGTAAAATAATAGCAACACATATATTAATAATTACCGATGGTGATTTAGTATATACAATTTTGGCTTTAAAAGAGTTATTTTTGTTTGTCAATTTTCTTCAGCAGCAGTACAGTAAAAGTTTTTTTTTTGAAATTGACAAACTTGCCAGCACACAGTTCAGCTTCAGTTTAAAAAAACAAAAAACAGCACACACGACTGAATTGTCTGGTTACTGCGCTGCACAAGTTCTGTTTGTTACTGGACTGGCAGTAGGGAAAATAAAAATTGAATTCGACTCGTCAGCATGAAATTTTTTTTATTTCAGCTGCTGGAAGTTAAATGAACAGTAAATATAAGTAGATATTTCTTTGTACAAGTAATTACAAGTTATATTTTATTATTAAGAAGAATGTTCCAAAAGTAAAGATAAAGCTTAAAATTTTCTAAATTTAATTAAAAATGCATTTAAAAAATAAAAATGTTTCCGACACTAATTTTTTTTACGTTTTTGAGTAAAAATTTTAACAGATTTTTTTTTTTCAAGATCCGATTTTTTTTTTTTTTAAATATTGCAATTGATTTAAACATTTTTTTTATGGTTTAAAGTTAAAAATCTTATTAAAGTTTAAAAAAATGCTAACTTCCGATTTTTTTTTAATAATTTTCCAAGTGTCTGACACAATTTTTTATTTTCTAAGACACATATTTTTTTTAGGTTTTGAAAAAAATTTTTTAAAAGTTTATTTTAATGTTATAAGTTTTATTAAAAGTGCTCTAAAAAAATTCTAAGTTTCGAAAACTTTTTTGGAAAATTGTCTAAGGGTCAGACACGAATTTTTTACTTTTTGAAGTAAATACGTTATTAAATGCTTTCAAAAATTTAAGTGACGACTTTTTTTTTGGAAATTTTTTTACGTTTTGAAGAACCATTTTTGAAAATTTGGAAAATTTTTTTTTACATTATGAAGTTAAAATTTTTTTTAAAATGTTTTCCGATTTTTTTTTTTTTAATAGAAAAGCGTAAGACTTGAAAGTTATTTTTACGGTTTAAAGTTTCATTTAAAGTGCCTAAAAAAATCGAAGTATTATAATTTAAAAAACGATAATAATTTTATATTTTTATTTGTTAAATATAGTTATATTTAAAATATCGATGATTAATTTTCTTACTTGTTCATTTTTTTTTACTACCAATTTTTGATAAGAATCATGGTTTTCATTACAATGATTTCAAAATTTGTAGGCAATTTCAATATTTCGATGCGTTACCAACGGAATGACAATGAAATTTAATTGATATATTATGAATTTTTATTGATACTTTTGAATTTTAATTTACATTTGACAAATTGAGCAAAAGTATTCAATCACTTGCTTAAGATTTTGTGTTTTTCGTGATTTTAATAGACGATTTACGCCTATTTAATTAAAATTAATATAGGTATATTTGGTATCAAATTAAAGGTATTCAAAAGACCGTGGTGCTAACAACGTGCCAAAAATTAATATTTTTCTTTTCGACTTATTAACAAAAATGTTCTAAACTTTTGGTATTTTATTCAATATGACGAAAATTTATGCATGTATGGACACGTTCTTTACACAAAAAATAGGGTTTTCAAACCCCCTTCATCCTAAAATTTAGTTGGATTAATTGTGATTTATTTATATTTTTTTTTATTTTTAAAATTTTTTTTATTATTTTTTTTTTAGATTATAATTACTAATTTATCGTATATTATAGAAAAATATTCCAAATTTGTTTTATAATGTTAAAATATTTTTTTTACCTATATAAGATTAATCCGAAAAAAATCTACTTTTTAAAAGTTAAATTTTGCTTTTATAACGACGACTAATGCATTAATTCATTTATTTAATATAAAAATATAGATTTTTTATTGAAATAAATTAATTAAATAAACAAGAATTGAATAATCATATTAATTTTTTTTTTTAATTAAACCTAATTTTTTTTATTTATTCCACATTTATTTTTTCGCTATGTATGTATATGTACAAAAAGTTCTTTCGTTACAATGATTCTGTTTATTTTCGTTTATATTTCTTGTCTTGTCAGTACCTCATCACTTTTTGAATTGTAACTCGCAGTACATTTCTCAAAACATCGTTTGTGCTGTTTGTGTGCTTCTTTCATTTTTTACTGCTGCTGGTTTGGCAGTGTTTGTATTTTTTCAAATCAACCACCATCAGCACAACACAAAAAAGTTCAGCAGTAAAAAAGTGACTGAACTGTTTTGTTAGAAATGTAAACTGGACTGGTGGGCTGCAGTATTTTTTTTTTAATTGTTAACAACTTGACTGGAAGTGAAAATTAATACTGTGTAATTATTTTCAGTTTTTAATCACTGATATTATGTCTGGTTTGATGTTTGATTGACCAACGATGATTCTCTAAAGTCTGCTGAAGATTCCTTAGTGGGGATGAAACTGATCAGTACAGACATACTATGAGATGAGTAACTTTTTTAAAGCAATAAATTAAAAATACTCTATTATGACAATATCATATATAGTAAGTATTTTTGGGCCTCGAACTAGAATAAAACTCTAATCGGGTATTTTAAAATTATACAAATGTATTTAAAAATTACCCACATGTATTCTAAAACTGTCCAAATGTATTTTAAAAATTTCCAAATGTATTTTAAAAAAATCCAAATGTATTCAAAAATTATCCAAATGTATTCTAAAACTATCCACACACAGAAAACGGATTCGTTGTGCCAACCAAATTTAGAACCAACCAAATTTTCGTAGTCCAGCCAACTATCACTTTTATCAGTTGTGATTACTAATAATTTCATTAAAATCTACCGAATTTAGTTTCAATAAAATGGTATATATATCGAATTTCATAGAGACCAACTGAATTTTTCTGTTGAAGCAACCAAAAATAATAAGATAAAAATGGTTGTTATGGCCGATATTTTAGCACCACAACTGAAATATTTTATTAATGGGCTCCTTTAACCGTAAAATAAAAATGCAAAATTAATATTTTTTTTTGTAAAATATTTATTAAATTACTTAATTTTTCACGAACATATACATACATAAGTTGACATTTATTACATTTTTTTAGAATAGTTTTTTTTTTCTTCTGAGATGTCACAGAATCTGAGTCATTTTCTATAGAAAAAAGTCTTACAATCTAAGCCTTTTTCTATAGAAAAAGAATCTAAGAAGTTTTTCTATAGAAAAAATGTCTCAAAATCTGAAACTTTTTTTATAGAAAAAATGTCTCCGAATCTGAGACTTTTTGTATAAAAAAAATGTCTCAGGGTCTGAGACCTTTTCTATAGAAAAGCTGTCTCAGAATCTGAGACTTTTTCTATAGAAAAAATGTCTCAGAATCTGAGACTTTTTCTATAGAAAAAATATCTTAGAATCTGAGACTTTTTCTATAGAAAAAATGTCTCAGAATCTGAGACTTGTTCTATAGAAAAACTGTCTCAGAATCTGAGACTTTTTCTATAGAAAAGATGTCTCAGAATCTGAGACTTTTTCTATAGAAAAAATGTCTTAGAATCTGAGACTTTTTCTATAGAAAAAATGTCTTAGAATCTGAGACTTTTTCTGTAGAAAAAATGTCTCAGAATCTGAGACTTGTTCTATAGAAAATCTGTCTCAGAATCTGAGGCTTTTTCTCTAAAAAAAAATCTGAGAATCTGAGGCTTTTTCTATAGAAAAAATGATTCATTTGAGGGTTTTTCTATAGAAAAAATGTCTCAGAATCTGAGGCTTTTTCTATAGAAAAAATGTCTCAGAATCTGAGACTTTTTCTATAGAAAAAATGTCACAGAATCTGAGACTTTTTCTATAGAAAAAATGTCACAGAATCTGAGACTTTTTCTATAGAAAAAATGTTTTAGAATCTGAGACTTTTTCTATAGAATTCCGAAACATTTTTTCTTAAGGAAAAGTCTGAGAGTCTGAAATATTTTTTCTAAAAAAAAGTTTCAGATTCTGAGACATTTTTTTTTTTAAAACAAAGATTCATATTCTGAGACATTGAATCTGTAGAAAAAATTTCAGATTCTGAGAAAAATTTTCTGTAGAAAATGTCTCAGATTCTGACACATTTATATATAGATAAAAATGTCTCAGAATCTGAGACTTTTTCTGTATATAAAAATTTCTCAGAATCTGAGACTTTTTATATTGATAAAAATGTCTCAGAATCTGAGACTTTTTCTACAGAAAAATTTTTTAGCATCTAAGACTGTTTCTACAGAAAAAAATGTTTTAGAAAAAAATGTCTCAGAGGCTTTTTCGATAGAAAAAATGTCTCAGAATCTAAGGCATTTTCTATAGAAAAAATGTGTCAGAATCTGAGACATTTTCTACAGAAAATTTTTCTTAGAATCTAAAATTTTTTCTACAGATTCAATGTCTCAGAATATGAATCTTTGTTTTAAAAAAAAATGTCTCAGAATCTGAAACTTTTTGTTTAGAAAAATATTTCAGACTCTCAGACTTTTGCTTAAGAAAAAATGTTTCGGAATCTTGGCCTTTCCTATAGAAATGTTTACAGACTCTGAAACATTATTTCTATTAGAAAAATTTTAAAATCTCAGAAATTTTTCTCAGAATCTAAGACTTTTTCTATAGAGAAAATATAATTTTCTATACACTAGACTGAGATTCCGAAACATTTTTTCTGAAGAAAAATTCTCAGATTCCAAGACATTTTTTCTAAATAAAAAGTCTGATATTCTGAGACTTTTTTTTTCTAAAAAAACAAAGTTTCATATTCTGATACATTGAATCTAAAGAAAAAGTTTCAGATTCTGAGACATTTTTCTTATAGAAAAAGTTTCAGATTCTAAGAAATTTTTTCTATAAAAAAAGCCTCAGATTCTGAGTAATTTTTTTTATAGAAATGTCTCAGATTCTGATACAATTTTCCTATAGAAAAAGTCTCAGATTCAGAGAAATATTTTTCTATAGAAAAAGTCTCAGATTCTGATATTTTTTTCAGAACCTGAAACACTTTGGAAACTAAGCATTTTCTATAGAAAATTTTGCAGTTTCTAAGATTCTATTTCTATAGGAAAAATCTCAAAAATTTTTCTCAGAATCTAAGACCTTTTCTATTTTAAAATATTTGACAATATGAGACTTTTCTACAGACAAGGCTTAGATTCCGAAACATTTTTCTAAAGAATAAGTAACAGATTTTGAGACATTTTTTCTAAAGAAAAAGTCTAAGATTTTGAGAAATTTTTTTCTAAAACAAAAAGATTCGTATTATGAGACATTAAATCTAAAGAAAAAGTCTCAAGACATTTTTTTATAGAAAAACACTCAGATTCTGAGACATTTTTCTGTAGAAAAAGTCTCAGGTTCTGAGACATTTTTTCTATAGAAAATTCTCAGATTCTGAAACATTTTTTCCATAGAAAAAGTCTCAGAATCTGAGACATTTTTTCTATAGAAAAAGTCTCCGATTCTGAGACATTTTTTCTATAGAAAAAGTCTCCGATTCTGAGACATTTTTTCTATAGAAAAAGTCTCCGATTCTGAGACATTTTTTCTATAGAAAAAGTCTCAGATTCTGAGACATTTTTTCTATAGAAAAAGTCTCAGATTCTGAGACATTTTTTCTATAGAAAAAGTCTCAGATTCTGAGACATTTTTTCTATAGAAAAAGTCTCAGATTCTGAGACATTTTTTCTATAGAAAAAGTCTCAGATTCTGAGATATTTTTTCTATAGAATAGTCTCAGAATCTGAGATATTTTTCTATGAAAAAAGTCTAAGATTCTGAGAATTTTTTTTCTATTGAAAAATTCTAAGATTCTGAGACAGTTTTTCTATAGAAAAAGTTTCAGACTCGAAGACATTTTTTCTATAGAAATAGTCTCAGATTCTGAGACATGTTTTCTATAGAAAAAGTCTCAGATTCTGAGACGTTTTTTTTATACAAAGATTCTCAGATTCTGAAAGAATTATGCCCCGATTCAGTATGTCGTACAAAGTGAGTGACTAGAAATTTTCTACGTAAAATAAAAACAAATTTGAGTTTTTTGTTTTTGTTTTACATACAAATTTTGTAGTCACTCACTTTGAACGAGATAGCGAATTGCACAGTTAATCTATAGATGAAATTTAAGAATTTAAGAAATTTTCTATAAAAAAAATTACTCAGAATTTGAAATTTTTTCTATCGAAAAAGTCCCAAACTCTGAGAGATGTTGCAATAGTAAAAATCTGATAGTGATACGTTTTCTATAGAAAATTCGGATAAGTCTACACAACTTTTTATGCAAATATCTAACCTCTCAAATTTCGTCCCAATACAGCATTTTAATAGAGATTTGTCTTTTGTTGAATGTTGATATTGATATCTAATGTTGAATGTTGGTAATTATTGTAGATCAATCCTCGTAGGTAAATCCGCAAGATTATTTCTCCAAATTTCCTTTTTTAACTTTTAATGTATGTATATATTTTGCTAAAAATAAATCCAGTCTTTATTAAAAATAATACAAATGTATTTTGGGTTAATTTAGACTTACTTACGTTTTGTAGTTTATTTTCCTTTTTGTAAACTGCATTTTTTTGATGTTTTAAATTATCTTATGCCAATTGTTTCATAAAAAATATCTTTTCTGGAAAATTATTTTGTTTTTTATGACTTTTAATAATTTAAATATTTTTTTTTAAAAGCAACACACAATTAGTTGCAGTAACTTTTATACAAAATTAAAAAATGATTGTATGTACCAAATCTAAATAATTCGTAGATAGTATTACATTAAAATTTTAATTTCAAATGTATTTTGAATTTTTAAAAATTTTTAACAATTTATACCAAGCATCAGTTGCTGTAACTGATTTTTTTATACAACTGAACTAATATTCGTTGCTTGTTATTAAAAATTTGTTGCATTACAAAAAAAGAAATAAATGAATGGTTCGGACTATTTTGAACGTTTTTGAAGTAATATTTTTTTAGAATTGATAAATGCAACCAATATTTTTTGAAAATGTGATTGTTTTTTGGTAATTTGTTCAGATATTTGGATAAAAGTTTACATTTTGAATCATGAAATTTGAATTTAAGTCGTTGTAACTAAAACTTATATTCTGAAACCAAATTTGAGGAGTTCCGACTGAGTTCCAAATAATTTTTTCCCTGTCTGCAAATGTATTTTAAAAATTTCCAAATGTATTTTAAAAAATTCCATATGTATTTTAAAAATTTCCAAATGTATTTTAAAATTGACCAAATGTATTCTTAAATTGTCCAAATGAATTTTAAAATTGTCCAAAGGTAGTTTAAAATTTTGGACCATTTTAATATATCGATGGCCTATATTCAAAACCCTCTATCTAAAAAAACACAACTTTTCAGGAGAGCCAAAAAACTGTTTATTTCGCGGATTGTTAGAGTAATTAAAATTCGATATTCCACAATATTTTTTTAAATCAACTGCTGAATCTCACATATAAATCGTTTTTAAAATTTTGCACTATTGGGGATTTTAGGGGATAGATAGAGGGTTTTGTTTCTCAAAAATATTAACTACAGGAGTGAAAATGATCAGATAGAGGGTTTTGCATTTTAATAAAAAGGAATTATTATGATTTCATTTATGACATCTGTTAATTTTTAACGTAATTTATTAATGATAACGGCTTATAAATAATATCGAAATCGCGGTTTTGGTCCACAGGGTGCGGATTTTTAAAACAAAAATTATTTTTTTACCGAATTCGTCTCAAAAGTTGACAAACTGTTCAGTATCCCAGCAAAAAATAAGGGAAGTAGTCCAAATCAAACCACTTCTGAAGTACTCCAAAAAAAGCAGTTAACCCCTGATTTATTATTCAAATGAAGATACTTTTAAACAACTTCCAAAAATTGATATATAATGTCATAAATTATGGCTTGCACCACTTCCAAATATAGACATTAGTATGCACTTCCTCACTAAAGAAATCTCCACTTTAAAACTTCATTAAAAAATTTGGAAATTATCAATAATTATTTAATAAATATTGGTTATTTTACAAATGCTTTATATTTAAAAATTACATGAAATAATTCCATTAAGGAATGTATTTATAAATTATATTAAGCTTCTTACGTATAGTAAGGAAATATCATGAAAATTCAGAATATTAGGTTTGATTTTTGTTTTCTATAGCTTTTTCCTACAGCTTTTTTTTGGTAATATCCAAGTTTATGACTATTATAAACTCGGTTTTAGCAATAGCACTGTTTTCGCATAACCGTATATACTCCCACCTATACAAATTTTAAACTATCCACGCTTATTTTTAACTTGTATAATTATTGGCATTAAATTTAAGTTTCGATAAAAAGTTCGCATTTGAAAATAAAATGTTTTTTTCCGTGTTTGCTCAAATAAACTTTGACTTTCAACAAAAGTGGTGCCAAAAAAATTAAAAATTTTAATGTTAAAATATAAACGTTTACGCGAAAACAGGGCTAATGTTTCTTGCTATCAAAAACTATGGTTAAACGAATCATAAAACAATGTTTCAACTAAACCGTGTTTTACCATAGCAATGCGAATGTGCTATAATCCCGTATTCTCATACACGTCTTTTAATTTTAAATTAAACGACTCGTTTAGTATTTATTCCATTACAACGAAATGACACTATATGGTAATAGAATGATGAGCTAAAACGAGTCGTTTAATTTAAAACGAGTCGTATGCGATTCCTACTTTTTTCTTTTCCTTCCTTTTTCTTTCTTTTTTCTTTTTTTTTTGAAATTTGGTCTGGGGGGGGGGGTAATTTCCCCTTCCCCCCCTTGTACCCGCGCTTGTTATTTTATTTTTACTACATTTTTATTGTTTTGACTACAAATGTTAGTAGTTTTTACTACATAAGTCAGTTGTTTTTTGTCAGTTAAAATAACTATCATTGTTAGTTAATTTAACTGAAAAAGTAGTTGACCCCAAAACAACTTACAAAGTAGTTATTTTAACTGACATTTTCAGTTGATTTTATTGTTTAATCACTTCTTAAATATACAATATTATGCATTCGCAATGAAGTGGTTAATAAGTATAATCAAAAGTTCAAAGTTATAGAATAGTATGACGACCACTTCATATGTACTGAAAAACGAGTTGAAACAACTACTTACTTGCTGCGACAACTATATGAAAATGTAATGAGATATTCAGTAGATATTCACTACTCCAGAAGCAGTAGAAGTCCTTTTTATCATTGTTCTAAGTAATGCTTTTTTTTGCTGGGATGTTATGTAAGAAATAGTAAAAAAAAATAAAAACGCGATTTTGGTCCACAGATGCTGATCAGCATTGGGATTTTTAAGATAAAAATTTTTGTTTCATAATGTACACAAGACATCCAAAGTTTGAGACATATTTTTCAAAAAAGTCAAACAAGAATTTTCAGAAAAAATTAGCATCAGTGGACCAAAATCGTGGTTCTGGAATTTTGTTGACAAATTCATGTGCAGCATTCAAAAACTAGTATGAAAACATGTAATGCATGATGAAATTATTCATAACAAATATTTATGAATTAATTATTTGAAAAGATAGAGGGTTTTGCATTCAGAAAAATTAGTTGTGTAAGAGATAGAGAAAACCAAAAATGCAAATAAAATAGCAAAAAAAAATATTTTTGTTCTGAATTTTACACCATAGATGAGGGCCGTTTTACTGAATATTTTGCCATCAAAAAGTCATTTTCGTGAAAATGGAAGATAGAGGGTTTTGAATATAGGCCCTCGATATATATTGACAACATTAAAATACATTTGAACAATTTAAAAAAAAAAAAAAACACTTGGACAATTCTAAAATTCATTTGGAAAATTTTAAAATAGATTTGGACAATTTTAAAAAACATTTGAACAATTTTAAAATACAATTGGAAATGGTGTAGAAAAAGTCTCAGATTCTAAGATAGTTTTCCTATAGAGAAACTCTGAGATTTTGACTAAAGTTTGTAATTACATTTGAACGAAATCGGCTTAGCGGTTCAAAAGTTATGAGCGATAATGTACACACAAAAAAAAATTAAAAAAATTGTGCCAGTTATTGGTTTAATTACAACCTATAACGTGGTTTTAGATAACTTACCAAAGTTTTTGCTCTAAAAAACTTAGGTAAATTATCCAAAACCACTTTATAGGTTGTATTATCCCCAAAACGTCACATTTTTTTTATATTTTTTTTGTGTGTACGTATTTTTTTTAAATAAACATTTTATCGCGGATTTTTGTCAAAAAATTTTTAATTTTTTTTTGTGGAGTATATCAATACATGCGTCAAGGTGACATTTATCTTTCTTTCAACTTTTGTTTAAGTACGTAAAAAACAAAAATTTAATAAAAAATGGAATTTAAACCATTTTTGAAGAACTTATGAGTAAAGAATTTTAAGTAAAGGAAAAAACTCCGATTCTTTGAAAATTCTGTATCTTTAAACGGGTCATCAAAAAACAGTTTTTATAATTTAGCTCTTCAGTAAGTAGGTACTGTACCGATTGCAGCGAAATTCATACCGGTCATAGCTAACGTAATTTTAAGCTTAAGCGTGGACCCCACCAGGGGCTCCTAAAGTGGGACATGTTAAGTACACAAAAACTTTAAATGCTTTAAAATCACACACTCAAAATACGGGTAAAAAATCAAGCGCTGAACTAAAAAAACCTTGAGGGTTTTGTCAGGTAAAATGTCAACTTTCATGCGCTGTTGATTTCATCCCATTCCTATTCGTAAAGTTCGATTTTGTATCACTGTGTTATTGTAAAAAATATACACAAACAAAATTTAAGTGAAATTTAGTTACCTATGTTGCCAATAGAGAGATTTTGGTGAATACCGGGCGTATATTTCCCAGAAAAATTTTTCAGAACCGATTCCGATAACACTTGTTCTAGAACAGGTTCTTCGGTAATCAAAAACTATTACACTTTAATTACAAGTTAAGTGAATATTATTGTGAAGCTTGTTCTATGCAATCTAAATTTCATAACATTTTGGTGCTCAGGAATTAAAAAAAATTATTTGTCAAAAAAATTAAAAAATAAATATCATTTTTTTTTTGTGTTCACCAAGAAAAAACACGAAATTCTATGAAAATATCAGGATATAATCGGGACAAATACTAATAAAATAATGTTTTTCATTTTTGTTTGCAGAAAATTCATGTTCTGATGTATCTTTATTGCAAGGCCCAAAATGCAATTTTGGAGGCGAAAAAGGATGTATGTATGTGTGTTAAAAAAAATTAATATACGATGTCATATAGAATTATCTTTATATTTTTTTAATAAATTAATGCAATTCAAAATATTTCTTTAATTCTCATTTCTGTTCTAAATTTTACTTCTAGAACCGGTTCCGAAGAACAAAAATGTGTTCCAATTTTGCTTACAAACACCTGTTGCTTTTGGGACAATCCCTTTGTAAAAAGAATCGGTGTTGCACAAGAATTAGAACAGGTTCTAGGGAAGTATAAGTTGTTCCACAATCGGTTCTTTGCAACCGAAAATTTTGCTGGGTTATATAGAGAGTAGATAAAACATAGTCTGGTTGTAATCTGTTTTTTTGTTTTTTAAATTAAGTTATCAAAGTAAAACATTTAAAAAATAAATCCCACATTTTCAAGTATTTAGAGAAGATTGAAATTATCAACATAGTTAAGCTTGGGCTTTTAATTTGTACCTATATACTTTCATTGTCCATCCATCTCCAACTGTTTTTCTGCATGGATTAAAATATTTTTCATTTTTACAAAGAAATGAAAACATTGTTTATTCATACG
This sequence comes from Pegoplata infirma, assembly GCA_963921195.1. Taxonomy (NCBI): domain Eukaryota; kingdom Metazoa; phylum Arthropoda; class Insecta; order Diptera; family Anthomyiidae; genus Pegoplata; species Pegoplata infirma. The sequence continues at coordinate 118,037,574 of OY992540.1, forward strand.
CGTGTAAAATCAATAACATCAATTTAAACTTTATTACAATTTATGCTTAAATGGGCGAAAAAGAATATTAATTTATTATTGATTTTTCACCACCCTAAAAATTATGTAGAATTGCAAAAAATAATTTTTTGTATATATCAGAAAGTTTTAAATTGAATATAAATATTGTACATAAGTAGTTATGGTTAAAATTCATATTGCAATAACGTTTTTTCTTCAAGTTTGACCTTGAGATTTAACAATAGACAAATATAGTAAGAATTTACATAAAAGATACTAGCAGGAAATTTATTGCACCACTGTCCAGCAGATCAACGTAAGATTCGGATAGATCTGAAGTGATTTTAAAAAATGGGGCATGCTTCGTCTGAACCGACTTTAATTCAAGTTGCTAACACTGTGAGTGTGTTTTATGATTATGAATCTGGGGTCCCCAACTACTATATCTAAACAAAAATCAAAATCTTTTTCAGAGCCAATTTTAAAAAATCACGTTCATACATCAAGAAGTTGACATTTCAACCTTATCTCGAAAACGATGAGATTTATGAAAAAATATTTAAGACAAAAATTATTCCTTCGTAAAAATACAATTATGAAAATCCTCTGAAGCTCCCATAGTGGGGGTGAAATTGATCAGTACATATGAGGCATTCCACACCAAATGTCCAGCGAAAATAAACACTTGTACCGTAAACTTCTGGATAGGTTGTATGGATAGCCATATATGGAACTTAGAAAATTGCGTTTTTGTTTTCCAATTTTTTTAAAAACTGGGCTTAGGAGGCGTGGTAAAATATTGAAAAAATGCCCAGGCAGAAAAATACAAACGGGCCAACGTTGGAATGAAGTTGGCGGCGACGGTACCAACGTTGGCGAATCATACCCGATTCTAAGTCTACGACGTCATTCCGAGGTTGAAATGATAACAGTGGCCAACGATCGCTCGACTTTTGTTTTGACGTTGGGTTAACATTGATTTTACAAATTTACGACATTGGATTTACCTTTTGCTTAGGGATGTATTAAAAATCTCGATTTAGTGTTTTTTAGTTACCATTTTGTACAAATTGGTCGAAAAACAAACTACTTAAGTGTTCACTTAGATTAAAGAGTTGAGGTCTATGTAAATCAAAAACTAAAAAAAATTAAAATTTTAAACTTATAAATTATAATCTATAATGTAGTGTTTTATGTAAACACAAAGTTGTGCCAACACAATATTTTTAGTAAAACTGTTTTACATTATACAATGTTGTATTTTTGGCTAGCCCGATATTGTACCAACACAAAATATTTGGTACGGTTGGCAATTTCTGACTGGGTGGTCAAATTTGTATCGAGTTGCCTTGATTAAATATTTGTCACATTAAAACGGAATGCACCACAATCTTATAGTTTTTTATGGGCTATCTATATAGTTTTTCTATATAGTTTTTTATGGGCTATCGATTAATTTTTTTTTTTTTGGAAAATTTTCAGAACCCGTTCTGAAATTTTCCATTTTTTAAAAAAGTCAATTTATCAAAAATCCGGCCACTTTTTTATATTTTTTTAAAGTTTAGATGTTTGTCCATCCACACAAAAAAATTCAGACACGCGTTTGTCGTTTTTTTTTTCAATAAAATTGCATTTGAATTTTAAATTTCATAACAATTTAGTAATTTGCTTGTATAACTACTAGAGAATGCATCCCGGGATTTCCCGTCCCGGGATTCCCGGGAAATTCGTCATTTTTCATTTCCCGCATTCCCGGGAAATTTGTGCGGGATTCCCGGGAATTTTAAAAAATGTACATAAACAAGTTAACTGCTGTATTAAGGTAGATAAATATTCAAATATAATGGCTCCGATCTTCATGCACTACAAAATCTAAAATTTATGCAAAAAAAAAAAATTCAAAAATATTTACTAAAAAAGTATTAAAATTTTTTTTTTCATGATTTTTTTATGAACAAATTCTTAAAAATGTGTAAAGGTTTTATACATTTTTTGAACTGCCAATGAACTACATTCATAGTTTTATGAACAAATTCTTAAAAATGTGTAAAGGTTTCATAAATTTTTTAAACTTTTTTATTCATCAAAAAAAAAAAAATATAATATTTTTCAGTTCCACATATTAAAATTATTCATAAATGCTATGAAAATTTTCATAAATATTATGAAGAAGATAATAAACTCATAAGAATTAGTTCATAAATATTATGCATTTATTTGTGTACAACACAAATATTTTTTTAAACGTAAATTATACTACTATAAAACTTCTTTCCGATGACTATATTTATATTTAAGTTTGTGTAATATTTTCAGTTTCCTTATCTACAACAAAATAAGAAAAAATATGCATTTTCGCAAAAATCTGCAATAATCTGTAAAAACAAATATTTTTCTCTCATTGTTAGTGAAATGTCTTTGCCAAAAACGTTAATTGTATTAAGATTATTTAAAAAAAAATTAACAGGACATTGTCATAGAGTAAAAATAGTAAGAGGATTAATGGGTGAAAAACCTTTCCTTTTCGAAATTTGATTTTTAGCCGTAAACTCTGATTATCTCGGTAGTGAAAACCAGAATACGCACAAAAGGAAATCGAAGAAAAAAGGAAAAAAAAAACGAATACATTCAAAAGGAATTGAAGAAAAAAACGAATACATTCAAAAGGAACCGAAGAAAAAACAAAAAATAAACGAATACATTCAAAAGGAACCGAAGAAAAAAAGATAAATAAACGAATACATTCAAAAGGAACTGAAGAAAAAAAGTTTTCTTCCTTGAGATAATCGGAGTTCATAACAAGGTTTTCACAATACTTTTTCCCATTAAGACTCTTACTATTTTTACTCTATGACATTGTTTAAAATATTTTTAAATATAGTTTTCAGCATAATTTGTTGCTTTTGTTTTTTTACACTGAATTATTATTTTATTTTGCTTTTAAATGCATTTAGGCATTGTTAGATGTGAGTTAAAACACCTCAATTCAACCGAAAAAAGTAGCATTTTTGACCTTACCTCTTTCGAATTTGATGAAACTTGGAATATAGTTGGTCCCTTACAAAAAAATCATAGTGCCAACATTTTGGACTTCTGGTAGTTTTTCTTCCCGAGACATGGGGTCTTGAAAATTGGCAAAATCGTATATATTTGACAAAAGTGTTCTGAGATAAATAAAGATAACTCGAAAAGTAATAACAATACAGGCCTCAGTCAGGTTGCACATAATAGGTAATGAGTCAGCCTTTTAAATGGTGTTCCCAAAGATTTTTTTTGAAAAAGGTCAAAGGTCATTGGTTTTAACCTTAATTTTTGGAGAGCTATATCTCAAAAAACGATATTTTTAAAATTTTGGAAAAAATATATGTTATTAAGGATCACCTATACTACTTAAGTTTAAATTTTCAGGATGGAGACTTCATTGGAACTTTTAATATTAATAGAAACATATTGACAGGGAAGAAAAAGTGGTGTTTTTCCCCTTACAGAAAAAAACAATTTATTTGGTCTTTGAGATTCTGGTACCAAATTTCACTTTTCTGAATGTTTTTGACGTGCTGAGTCCAAATATGACCTTTGAACTGGCCTATCGCAATTAGTTTTCGAGATATCTGCACATTAATGTGTGAAAATTGCTAAAATGCTATTGCTGTGTTTTTTTGAACATTTAGGTGCTTATATCTTGAAAAGTAATAGCGATAGGACAGTTCAAAGGTAATATTTGGACTCAGCACGTCAAGAACATTCAGAAAAATGAATTCTGGTACCAGAATTTCACAGACAAAAAAAAATTTTTTTTTTTTGTAAGGGAAATTACACCGATTTTTCTTTCCTGTCACAATGTTTCCATAAATATAAAAAGTTCCAATGAAGTCTCCAGACTGAAAATTTAAACTTAAGTAGCATGGGTGATCCTTAACAACATATATTTTTTCCAAAATTTTAAAAATATCGTTTTTTGAGATATAGCTCTCCAAAAATTAAGGTTAAAACCAATGACCTTTGATCTTTTTCAAAAAAAATCCTGAGGAACGCCATTTTAAAGGCTGTCTCATTACCTATTATTTGCAACCTGACTGAGACCTGTAGTGTTATTACTTTTCGAGTTATCTTTATTTATCTCAGAACACTTTTGCCAAATATATGCGATTTTGTTAATTTTCAACACCGCATATCTTGAATACTGGAATGACCAGAAGCCTGAAAAATTGGAAAAATCTCTTTTTTGTAAAAGTAAACCCCAGTACTAAATTTCATTAAATTTGGAGGGGGTGCGGTCAACTCCTCGGTTCAATTGAGGTGTTTTAGCTCATGTACTAATTTTGCAAAAAAAAAGTTATAAAAAAATGGTTAAAAACTAAAAAAATGTGTTAATGGTTTTTAGTGCGGGATCCCGGGAATCCCGGGAAATTCAAAATTTTTTCCCGCTTTCCCGGGAAATGAAAAAGTGCGGGAAATTGCGATCCCTAATAACTACAAAATTGTTATGAAATTTAAAATGAAATTCAAAATTCTCGAAAAAAAATTAAGAACTCATGCCTGATCTTTTAAATGTGGATAGACAAACATCTAATCTAAAAAAAAAATTAAGAAAAAACAAAAGTGGCCGGATTTTTTGTAAATTGACTTTTTTAAAAAATGAAAAATTTCAGACCGGGGTCCGAAAATTTTCCAAATAAAAAAAAAAAAAAAATGAATCGATGGCCCATACAAAACTATACAAGAATGTCAATTTTTGAGATTGTGGTGCATTCCGGCAACTCGAAACAAATTTGACCATTTTTCCAATATTCGACCACGCCTCCTAGCCCAGTTTTTGAAAAATTTAAAAACCAAAAACTTAAATTTCTTAGCTTTATGTAGAGCTATCCATTCAACCTATTCAGAATTTTGCGGTACACATGTTTTTTTTCGGTGGACATTTTGTGTGGAATGCCTCCTATATGAATACGAAATAATCTTAATTAAATTTAAGTCGTCACATATTTTTGCTCTTAACGATATTCCTTTTATATATGGTTTTGAATTGAGAAAAGTGTGAAAGAAAAATTTTAATTTTTCTAAAAATTTAAGACATTCTGGTTTGTTTCTTACTAGTTTCATATTATCCAGTTATAATAATCTTCAGAAAAACTTTTCATGTCAAATTTATTTAGTTAATAGTCAATAAAACTCTATATGTGAATATTATTTACAGATCGCAGCCGACAAGGATTGAACTCATCATCATCTGTAATACTTTGCTATTAACTGCTTGTAACGTACAATCACTCTAGACCAGCGATACGCAGACACATACTATAACATTTATGCTTGTGTGGGTAGTAGCAAGCGAAAAGTCAACAAATTTGCTTAAGCAACAGAATTTTATAGTGTATGTGTGTTGACAGCGCACAAGCAGCGCCTATTCCCGCGGGAATAGGAATTACAAAAATGCGTATCACTGCTCTAGACCGATACGCCAAGTAGGCTGTTAAGCAAGTATCAACTAAATCTGATTTTTTCAATTCGAGTGTGGTTGTTGCTGTTGTTTTTTCTCACAGAAGACTTGTTATTGCAATTATGAGTAAACAAACTTTTATTTTTAGTAATCATTATTCTTCTTCCTCTCCTTCATCAATTCTGATCTAAGTACTTATTTTTGCAAACATTGCCAGATATGGTCTATATTTTAGACACAAATGTTAGGTGTTGCCATTTTTCCAAAGATACTGATTGCCAGTTCGGGAGTTATCGAAATTTTCCCGAATGCCCACAGTGTTTCATACACTCAAAATAATAACTTTGTTAAATTACAGAAAAACTCTGCTAATTTAACACCATTCCATTTCCAGCTAGCAACATTTCTTGGTAATTTTACTGTAAAATTCTGTAAAACGATCTTGACAAAATTTAACTGTTTACAGAGTTTTTAGTAAAATATTGGTTTAATAAACACCATTTAGCAAAGAAAAAAATCTGTAAATTTACATATATTTGTAAAATGCATTTTATGCAACCAAAATTTTACAGAAAAAATCTCTGTAAATTTACAGAGTTTAGTAAAATACATTTTATTTTGTAAAATTTTTGTAAGATTTTTTTTCTTTTTTTTTCTCAAAAAACATACAATTAAAATTTTGGTTACATAAAACTCTGTTTATAACTATGAAATTAAGATTACATAGAAACAAGTAAAACTGCAGATAAAACTTAGTTTTTTGGTTATAAAAAATACAGAGTAGTCGCTTAAATCGGTATTTTAGAAGAAAAGTCTGTTAATTATCTGTAAAATTAAGATTACAAAGTTAAAAGTAATATAACAAGGGTTTTGTCGTGGCTGAGGTAGCTCAGTCTCGTGCCAGGATCTACTTAGGGGCCCTCAAACCTTTAGTAATAATAACACGATTTATTTACCCTTTTTGGGGTTTTACAATAAATATTCTTTATTGATCGTTTTAAAATTCACAATATATATATATTTAAATGTTTTTCGATGTAAAAATATATCAGCAACTTAAATCCATCGTCTCCACTCTCACTCACTCGGATTATTACGATATGATGGTTACGGTATTCGTGAATCGACAGTCAGGTTGGATTGTTCGGTATGACGGGTACGGTATTCAGATGGAATTCGGTATTCGATGGTTTTACTGTATTTGACTCGACCTGTATGTTTCGGTATGACGGACGGTGCGTCGGTAGGTATGTACTTCGGCAGGTTTAATTCGGATTAGTACGATATGCTGGTGTGACGTTGTTGGTTGCGTATTCGGGTGATGATGCTTAGGCTCGATGTTTCGGTAGGACGAAGATGCGTCTCTGGGTTTATACTTCGGTAGATTTGACCTAAGACAAGAAAAGCTGTCAGCAGAAGCCGCAGGAGTAGTAAAGCTGTCAGCCGAAGTCGCTGGAGTAGTAAAGCTGTCAGCCGAAGCCGCAGGAGTAGTAAAGCTGTCAGCCGAAGACGCAGGAGTAGTAAAAGCCGCAGGAGTATTTATTTATAAGGACAATCGATATCGATCGTCCACCAAAGTTTCAGTCAGGTTCCTTTTATTTAGGAGATACACTCAACTTCCTGTTCTGTTGAACAAGTACTTGATCGTACCTAACTGGTTTGTCCACCACTGGTGAACTGCCTTTGGTTGTCTTAACCTTCACTATTCATATAAAATGCAAATTAGACTCAACGAGAATTGAAACATAAATGTTTAACCAACCACAAGAATGTATGCTACTATTCAAAACACACGAAAATTAGGGTGACACATATATACCGTAGGTGAAATTAATAGGGTGGCTATTATTTACATGTGTGTTCATGCTTCCAGTAATTATAATGTACTTGCCAGTAATTATAATGTAGGGCGGTAAATATAGTGTCGTTGTATATATTAGGGTGGTACTTATACACCAGGGTAAATGTTGTCATTTAGTTAAAAATCACGGCAATCAACGCATATAACTGTATTAAACAGCCAAAAGGCAATTTAATATGTATGTAGCGATAGATAAGTCTATTTGCTACGTTACAGTAATATAACACTCAAAATATTTTGTAGGCAACAACAAATGAAAAACACATTTAAAACCAGTGAATAAACAATTAAAAAACCATCCCAGTAATTATTTATTCGATTTAACAAACATCAACATTTATTTTTTACTGTTGACAAAATTTTCTAAAATAAAAAACATTAATTCTGATTAATTTTTATTAATAAATAAAAATTGTTTTATTCGACCTTTAAAATATTATATTTTGTGAGGATGTTTATTCTGGCTCGAGGTCATTATTTTCTTTACTAATTAAAACCATGATATTCTCATAGCATTATTTTCAAGAAAATTATTTTTTGATTTAAATTTATTTATGTTGGTCATTTTTGCAAGACTTAATCGACACGTGTTTCGGAATTTGTCAAGATTCCATTGTCAAGATTATTTAGCAAAAATAGAAACGATATACTACAAAGTAGCAAACGAGTCTAATGACAAATCGTTTGTGCACAAACTAAAACATTAATACATATTCGACTCTATCCACAATGTGAATTAGAAAGACGAAGAAATTGTACTATGTTAGTAAGTAACGATTGTCAATAACCAACAAAAATATTTAAAACATTTTACATACGATAGTCCATTGGACTACAACAATATGTTTTTTGTTGTTGTGCATGAAATTATACCATTATTAGGGCTATTCATCACTATGGCGTGCCAACCATTATGTTCAAATTCTGATTAATTTTTATTAATAAATAAAAATTGTTTTATTCGACCTTTAAAATATTATATTTTGTGAGGATGTTTATTCTGGCTCGAGGTCATTATTTTCTTTACTAATTAAAACCATGATATTCTCATAGCATAATTTTCAAGAAAATTATTTTTTGTTTTAAATTTATTTATGTTGGTCATTTTTGCAAGACTTAATCGACACGCGTTACTTACTAACATAGTACAATTTCTTCGTCTTTCTAATTCACATTGTGGATAGAGTCGAATATGTATTAATGTTTTAGTTTGTGCACAAACGATTTGTCATTAGACTCGTTTGCTACTTTGTAGTATATCGTTTCTATTTTTGCTAAATAATCTTGACAATGGAATCTTGACAAATTCCGAAACACGTGTCGATTAAGTCTTGCAAAAATGACCAACATAAATAAATTTAAAACAAAAAATAATTTTCTTGAAAATTATGCTATGAGAATATCATGGTTTTAATTAGTAAAGAAAATAATGACCTCGAGCCAGAATAAACATCCTCACAAAATAAAAAACATTAAACATTAAAAAATTAAGATTTTTTCATTCTAACCAACAAATTCGAAAAAAATAACCTACGAAAACAATAAAAATTAATGCTAATTCTGTTATTTTTACCAACAAATTCCAAAATAATAACCTAGAAAGCATCAAAAATTAATGATTTCTAAGGTTATTTTTTTTAATTTTCTATTGAAATATATTTTTAAAAATTTGTAATAAAAATTTGGGGAATCGAGCAATCAACTACATTCTGGCCAAACACTCTACCCATCGTGCCAAAGTCACTTAATACAAACATGTTTTTAAATTTCAATAATTTTTTTTTTGATTTTTTTTTTCAACAAAAAAATAACCTACTTGTATAGGTAAAAACTAATGATATCTCATTAAAAAATACCAACAATTTAAAAAAAAATTACTCAAAAAAATCATTAAAAATTTAAAGAATAATCAGTAGTTTTAACTTACAGAACAAAAATAAATGACTTTAAAAATTAAATGCTAATGAAAGTCTTTATTTTTTGGTGTGTTATTTTTGAAACAAAGGACAGAAGTAGTCATTAATAAAAACTGAACATCAAACAAATGTCTTTTTCTTTTAAAAAGGACTAAACATAAAACTTTTTAAATAAACTACAAACAGTTAATAACATAATTTTTTGAGTGAACAGATGAAACTTTGTTTTTTTGTCACTACAAAATACAAAGTATTTTCTTTAAATTTTTATTTTGACAGAAAACTCTGTCAAATATCTGTTGAATTGAGATTACAGTAATTTTACAGAGTTATTATTTTGAGTGTAAGGGTATATCGAAATTTTTAAACACTGACATGGCCGAAAAACTAAAACACCCCAACCTTAAAATCGTCTCTTTTATACCTATTTTAAGCTTTAGGCAATTCATAAGGTTGGAGATACATCCCTTGTAAGACATTTTACGTTTAGAAAATGTCAAAGATTCTGAGATATTTTTCGTATAAAAAATATCAGATTCTCATTTTCCGTATAGAAAAAGTTTTTAATTTTCAAAAATTTTTCGTGTAGAAAAAGTCAAAGACTCTATGACGTTTTTCGTATAGAAAATCTCAGATTCCGAGACATTTTTAGTATACAAAATTTGTCTGACACATTTTTCCTATAGAAAAAGTTTATTTTCCATATAAAAATTGAAATTAAAATGTACTTTTTCTTGTCATGTGACTTATTTTTATTCCCGCGGGCCCCAAATTCTTGTGTGCCCAAAGGCCCCGTGATACCTTTAGACTGCCCTGATAACTGGCTATGGGCATTTCTTTATTCATATTAAAAACTTTGTCTGGCAAAACATCTGAAGTATAAGTGTGTTACGGTTAAAGAATTTTTGGTGTTAATACCAAAAACAAACAAAATTTTTTTTCGCGAGAAAGGAAAAGCACAAACAAATATTTGTATTTCAGTATAAATTTTACAAATTCCTTGAGATTTTTATCCATGCACATGAATACCTGCAGTATTCACAGTGTACACATTAGCTCGGAGCGGTTTAAGCTTTTTATGATTTTCGTTTTGGGAATGTGCCGAAAAGCTGTTGGTCGATATCAGATTACTTTAAAAAAAATAATGCTTATGGTAATGGGTACTCATTATAAATAATGTACTTGATAATGATTACGTTTCAGAACTCGTTACCATGTTTTTGCTAGGAAGTAATAAAAATTTTTTTGGAATTTTGCGTTTTATGGCCAGTGTTTAGTCAAAAATATGATAAACCCCCATAAGACTCCTGATTGATTTTAAACTTTCAAAAATTTGTTTTTATATCCATTCACAATTTTTTCGATGAAAATACAGAAAATTGCTCCGGCCTTATATACATTTTTGCCTGTTTAAGTACTGTTTCCAAACTTTAGACATGTTCATTAACCAGTAGATGCTTCGGGAGTGGTATATAAGTAGACAATATACTTTCTAAAAAAAACGAAATCTACAAGATGTTTCAAAGTTTAAAGCATTCATATTTTTTTCCTGTGAGTAAAGTGAAAAATATATGAGCTTGCACAAAAAAAAAAAGTTTTGAATTTTCTTTTGAAGTGTTAAAGCGGTTTGTTGCCTTGGTGCTTTTTCTTTATTTCATCTTCTAGCATAAAGTCTGCAATACATTCATACATCCACACTGAGAAATTTTTCCTATATCAAAATTCTCAGACATTTTTCCTATAGAAAAAGTCTCAGATTTTAATACATTTTTCCTATAAAAAAGTCTCAAATTTTTCTATAGGAAAATTCTCGGATTCAGAGACATTTTTCCTATAAAAAAAATCTCAGATTCTGACAAATTTTTTCTATAAAAAAAAGTCTCAGATTATGACACATTTTTCCTATAGAAAATGTCTCAGATTCTGAAACATTTTTCCTATAGAAAAATCGCAGTTTCTGAGACACATTTCCTATAGAAAAAGTCCCAGTTTCTGAGAAATTTTTCTTATAGAAAAAGTCCTAGTTTATGGGACATTTTTCCTATACAAAAAAACCCAGATTCTGAGACAATTTTCCTATAGAAAAATTCTCAGATTCTCAGACATTTTTCCTATAGAAAAATTCTCAGTTTCTGAGATATTTTTCCTTTAGAAAACGTCTCAGATTCTGAGATATTTTTCCTATAGAAAAAGTCTAAGATTCTGAGGCATTTTTCCTATAAAAAAAGTATCAGATTCTGAGACATTTCTCCTATAAAAAACGTCTGAGATTGTGAACCATTTTTCCTATAGAAAAAGTCTCATATTTTGAGACATTTTTTCTATAGAAAAAGTTTTAGATTTTGAGACATTTTTCCTATAAAAAAATTCTCAGAATCTGAGACATTTTTGCTGTAGAAAATGTCTCAGATTTTTAAACGTTTTTCTTTTAGAAAAAGTCTCAGATTTTGAAACATTTTTCCTATAGAAAAAGTTTTAGATTTTTAGACATTTTTCCTATTAAAAAAGTCTCAGATTTTTAAACATTTTTCTTTTAGAAAAAGTCTCAGATCTTGAAACATTTTTCCTATCGAAAAAGTCTCAGATTCGGAGGCATGTTTCCTATAGAAAAAGTCGCAGACTTTTAAGTCTCAGATTCTGAGACAGTTTTCCTACAGAAAAAGTCTTAGATTCTGAGACATTTTTCCTATAGAAAGAGTCTTAGATTCTGAGACATTTTTCCTAGAAAAAAAGTATCAGATTCTGATATAGTCGAATTCCAAATAAACGTTTCTCTGTGTGCATAATCTTAAACATTAAGTTAGTAACCCTAACAACAATGTTGGTTTTATCACTTTTCGCGTTGAGTTATGTTGATTTTTGTCAGCCCGTTAAATTGGGCCAAACAATGCTTGACTTGGTTAAACAAACAAAAAATTAAACAAACAAAAAATTAAAAGAGAACAGCAGTATTATGATGAACTGGTTAAATCAAGTGATTTTATTTAGTTTAACATACCGTTATTCCAGGCGATAACGATATGTTTTCGATGTAAAAATGTGATATCGTTTTCGCTATCGAAATTTCCAGGAATGACGATAGCAAAATCGCCTAAAATTAAACAATTAAGACAGTAATAGTCGGTCAAGAACAGTGTTTTCCGGAAAATGGGTTCCAAATTCCGAACATGAACCGATTGGATCTATCTTTTTTTAGATCTTTATTTAGTGTAGAAAACACACACAAATCAAATTTTTTTGGAATTGGTTTATTTTTTTTTGCCGATTTAAATGAATATCGGTCCAAATTTTTATATGGGGACCTAAGTCCAAAAATGGTCAATTATATTCCAAATTGATTAGGTTACTAAAGTACTTTTTGGCACCTAAAAGTAAAATTTTTATCAAATATTTTAATTTTTATAAATTTTGAGGAAATTATGTGAATATTGGGAGGGTGGTTTGTATGGGGACTACCAGAGTTACTGAACCGATTCATTTGAAATTCGGTATGGTGGTTTGTGCATATAAAATTTTATTACTTGTTAAATTTCAAAACGATATCTACTTTAGTACGGTTATTAGAGGCATTTAAGCGAAATTTAAAGGGGGCGTTTGTATGAGGGCTAGGTCTTAACATGGACCGATTTTTTTAAAATACAACAAGCTTCGTCCTTGGGCCAAAATAAGCCTAAGTTTCAAATTTCAAGTCAATTGATTGAAAATTGCGATCTGTATCGTGCTTAAACCGATAGATGGGCGGACGGACAGACGGACGGACGGGCGTCGCTAAATCGACTCAAAAAGTAATTCTGAGTCAATCGGCATACTTGCAGGTGGGTCTAGGACCAATATTTCGGGTAGTTACAAACATCAGCACAAACTCATTATACCCTGTACCACAGAGTTGTGTAGGGTATAAAAATGGTGTCATAATTCGGTATCATAATTCGGTATCATAATTTTTTTTTTTTTTTGTATTTTTTTTATCAAATCTTTTTTATCAAAATTTTTTTTTTATATTTTTTATATCAAATTTAATTTTTTTAATTTTTTTTTCTTTTTGCATCAATTTTGTTTTTCATTAAAAAGTTTTTTCATCAACATTTTTTTTCATCAAATTATTTTTTTGACCAATTTTTTTTTTATCAACTTTTTTCGTCAATTTTTTTTTTCATCAAAAAATGTTTCTTTTCATTTTTTTTCTTATTTTTTTTCACCAAAACTACTTTTTTACCAAGTCTAAAATTCTAAAAATTTTCCATTTGTTTAACAAATGAACAAAAAAACAAGTGAGAGTGATAAATTCTTCTGTGCCAAATCTTTTATACTCTCCAAAGTGTAAAAAAAAATTAATTTACCAAATGTACAGATCTGTTGGTTTATACATGGACGGATTTATACATCCACCTAGATCGCCTAAGAAATGGATAAATATTATATAGACTTTATGGGATCTTCGACCGATATTTCAATACGCTTTGTATGGAATGGCAAATAACATTATTTTTTCTAAAAAAAAACTTTGCTTTGGCAAGTACACCCAAATATTCAGCAAAATATTATCATGACTTAATGTTTTGGGCTAGAGTCCAATTTCGCAGAAATTTCTATATTGTGCAGGACATTAAAAGATTCGCTTTAACCTTTCTTTTTATCAACGTTGCTTACCTTGATGGTGTGTTAATAAATTTTTTTCCTGGAAAAAGTAAACATATGAAATATTTTTTTTTTACACATTTTGCATATTAGCTTTTTTTTAGTTTGTTAAATTTTATTATAGTTTCTTGTGCGAATTTCACTTCAAAGTATTTATTTACGTTCGAGTTGAGCACTTGTAAAAATTTGGCCCGTACCACAAGAAAACAAAAAGTCCATTTTAACAAAAGTTTTATTTTAAATTTAAAATTTTCAATGCATTTTTTGAAAGTCGATTTTAAAAACAAAAACAATTTGTATGGAAATAAAATTAAAAGCTCATTTTAAATTTATTTTATTTTCTTGTGGTAAGGCTGTTTGAGTATTCATTATAAAAACAAAAAGTTTTTGGTCAGTCTACTGCTAGTTTACCTACCTTTTTTTGGTTAGATTAGATTGTAAAAGTTTTTAAAAAAGTCCGTTGATTAAAAAATACAGAAAAATATGTGTAAGGTATAACAAAATATGACTGTATAACAAAATATGACTAGAGTACGTGGATTTGTTTTATTTTTTTTTAGTTTTGAATGGCCTTCATTATATTGTTGGAGGTGGAATATTTCAACAAAGTCGTATTTAAAATTGCATGCCACCAATTTTTTAAGTTACTCGAATATTAGTAAAATTTGTTTAAACTTAAAAAATGTCTAATTACACTAGTTAACAATATAAAAAACGTTTTCTGAGCGCGAAACGTCACTATATTTTTGTAAATATATTGTGGACTACTAAACTCAACAAGTTTTATCACATGAGCGGTTACAAGGGGTGGAAAAACGGGACATTTTCTGCGACTTTTTCTATAAAAAAAGGTCTTAGAACCTGAGACATTTTTTATACGAAAAATTTCTCTGAATCTGAGACTTTTTCGGTATGAAAAAGATCTTTGAATCTGAGGCTTTTTCCATATGAAAAAGTTCTTAGAATCTAAGATTTTTTCTATATCAAAAAAGTATAAGAATCTAATATGAAGACATATTCTTTATAAAAACGTCCCTGAATCTGAGACTTTTTCTATATGAGATAGGTCTGAGACTTTTTGGGTATGATAAAAGTCTCAGAACCTATAAGAAAGGTCTAAGAGCCTGAGACTTTTTCTTTATGAAAATGGTTTCAGAATCTGAGACTTTTTCTATAGAAAAAATTTTTCAAAATCAAAAAATTTTTCTATTCGAAACAAATCTAACAATCTGAGACCTTATCTATAAGAAAAATCTATAGCATTTTTGGGATGTTTTTCCTATAGAAAAGTTCTTAGATTTGTTTCGTATAGAAAAGGTTTTGTCTGTAGTATAACGTCTCAGAATCTGAGACTTTTTCTGTGAAAAAAGTTCTTAGAATCTAAAAATTTTCTATAGTATAAAGTTCTCACCCGCCGGTCTTTACGGAATTGGTTTAATTTTGTAGAGCAGGAAAAATAAAGGGAAAAGTTTTTTTTTTTAGTAGCCCAAATTTATATTTAGGGGGTGAAAATAAAGGGGGAGAAACGGTAATTTTTCAGTTTTTGGACATTTTTGTTAATAAGTCGAAAAACATTTACTTAATTGGCACGCTGCACAGTGGGTTCGATGGTACCCAAAATGGCGATTAATTCAGATAAGCAGTAGTTTAAGAATATTATATTTTTTTATTGATAAACTAATATAAACACGTAAAAATACACATTTTGGAAAAAAAAAATTATAAAAAAAAAATTTTTAACCTGTTAGGCGTTTTTTTGTTTTTCGGAAAAAAGGGCAATAGTTCACAATTTTTGCTGTAACTTTCGAATGAAAAGCGATAAATTAATAAAAAAAATTGAGAATTAAAGTGTACATAATGTGCTATCAAAGTAATTAAAGAAAGAACGCATAATATGTATTTATATTATTATAAATTTTATTTAAAGTGCAATTTTTGTTTTTCACAACATCTCATAAATGTCCAAATTTATCTGAAAAAAGTGATTTAAGGGAATATTATAGTTTTTTTATTAACGAATTATCATAAATACATAAAAACACAGCACTTTTGAAAAAAAAAAAATTAACAACAGTTTTTTTTTTTTAATCTTTTAGTATTTTTTTTTTTATTTTGAAAAAAAAAAAAAAAAACACGAAACCGTTGAACATGTAATAAAGCTACAAAAAACAAATGGAGGGGACGATTTTTTGGGGTGGGGGGGGGGGGGGTGGGAGGGGTTTACCGGGAGACTATGGGGGACACCTTCCACTCGCGATAAACGTTGCCAAAAAAATAGATGTCAGTTTTTGCACCTAATTAATAAAAATTTATCATTATTTAAATAAGTTTTTCTATACACGCCCCCAAAAAGGGGCGTACAGACAAAATTGGCTTTCCTGATCCCCCTTGGTTCAAATTCAGGTCGATGAAGTTCATATGGCATTAAAATGCTTAATTTATTGACCAAACATACAAATAAAACTTGTAAAAAAAATATTTTTCTGAGGTAGTTTTAGTTCTTCAAGGGGGAACTTTTTCCTCCCTGATCCGATTTTGCTCGTTCAAGAACTTAACCAGCCTGTGACGATTATACATATTTGTGACAAACTTCAGGATTCTAGCTCTTGTTGTATGTTCTTTATGGTGTGCTCAACCACAGACGGACGGACAGACTGCTAGTCACAGAATGTCTTAGAATCGATCAGTGATCAATAATATACACTTTATGGGGTGCTCTACCCATATCTCGATGCGTTACATATGGAATAACAAAGTGAGTGTAAGCCCATACTGTAGTTGAAGGGTATAAACACACATATAAAGGTCTTGTTTAATAAATGATACCCAGAATTTTTACGCAAAAACGGGAATAAAAAAAGGGCCGGGCATTGTCTGTCCTTTTTTTCTTTTAAATAAAAGCTGATATCTAGGGCAAGTACTTTCATGCATCTAAAAAACGAAAATATGTGCCTATAATATGCATCTAAAAATCAAAAATATGCACTAAAAACTTCAAAAATATGCATCTAAAAATTATTGTTCTTGCAAAAGAAAATAATTTGTCATTATAAATAAGGCTTTGTCTAATACTTTAAGACCCTCGACAATTCTTAAAAATGTTTTTTTTTTTGAGTGGAAACAATTTTTAATTAGTAAAATATTTTTTTTTCTTGAGAAGTTTTTTCTTTGAGTCACTGAATATTTCTGTTAAAAATTTTATAAAAAGAAAAAAAAAATTGTATATATAATCTATTTCTAGAACAAATTATTTTTAATTTTTTTTTTGTTCTTTTTTCAAAATAAAAAAATATTTATTTTTAAAATATGTTTTTTTTCTTCTTTCGGAATTTTCCGATTTACAAGTCAAAAAATTAACTCAAAGGCAAAAGACCTTACCCACCTCTAAGCAAAATAAAAACGCAATTTTCCTGTAATAAAATCTTAAATTCGAAAGCATTTTTTTCTTTACGATTAGTAAAATATCTCAGAATAGGAGCATTAAAAATTATACTTTCAGAATTAATTTTCTATAAAAAATGAATCAGAATATGATTTCTATAAATAAATACATTTTTTAATAAGAAATTTGAATTTTCCTAAAGGAAGTTTTGAAAAAATATTGATGAAATTAAAAAAAGGCAAATTTATATGAAAATATGCAAAAATATGCATCTATACCAAAATATGCAAAAATATGCAACCACAAATCAATGCCATTTTATTGCAAATTCGTTGATTCGGATAGATATTTAATTTATGTTATATTTACAGTGCTGAGTAAAAATATGCATTTTCATGAAAGTACTTGCCCTACTGATATCCTATACTTTTTTAAAATCCACAAAACTAAATCCAACTATTACTAACTTAATATGTGTGGCCCATTAAATGTGGAAAATATCCCAATTTCGGACACACCCAAGCAGTTTGGTATTGCATTTGAGCGAAATCGGTGCAGCGATTCAATAGTTATGAACGAAAATGTAAGAACACGTCGAAAAATGTGAATTGATTCGGCGGCTGGTTGACACATGTGAACAGAATCGATCACTGATCAATAATATATGAGGAGCCGCAGAACAAAACGTACTTTTTCGCATTTTAAAATTTTTTGGGAAATTGAGGTTTATTTATTTCGCCTCTTTGAAAAACTGCATGAACCTGAATATGGTAACAAGTTTTTTGCTTATCAAGAGATGTATCAAACTGCCATAAGTCACCACATTTTATATTAAGGATGTTTAATATAAAACCACTTTTACTTTGGAAAAAGTACGTTTTGTTAAAAAATAGTGAAAAAAGTACGTTTTGTTTAAAAATAATTTAAAAACGACGTTTTGATGTGCGTATTTTTTTAGCCGATACTATTTTGGTCGAGTGTTTTAAAAATTTTCTTATTTATTAAAAACTACAAAAGAGCCTCATTGGCCCATATTTAGATACGTTACACACGAATTGGCAAAGTTAATGTACCCCCATACTGTAGTTGTTAGGTGTAAATAGACCAATAACAAGAATAAGGGGAAATCCTTCACTGCAAGAATGCTTAAAAAAATCTTGGTGGGCATTTATATGTATATATGGAATATAAGAGTAAAATGGCATAATAAAATTATGAAAAGTCTTGCATATGAAATACAATGAAAAAAGTACGTTTTGATAAAAAAAATCAAAAAAGGACGTTTTGTTACACAACAATTTTTAAGGAATCCATTTTCTTGATGAAAAACAAAAATAATTCACGCTATGAACATTTTTTCTGATAGATTTCGAACCAAATAATATAAAAAGAACAAAAAATCAATTTGTCAAAAAATGCGAAAAAGTACGTTTTGTTCTGCGACTCCTCATATATAAATAAACTTTTTAACATCGTGAAGGGTATTAATACATTCGACAAAGTCGAATTTTACCTTGTTACTTGTTTTTTTTCAAAAGTATATTTGCACTGTTTTTTGTCGATATTTTTTAACACTGCTTTGGTAAAAATAAATAACAAACATTGATTATTTATAGTTGACCCTTTTTAAGCACTTTGCGCATGTCGCACAAACTTTGAACATTCGACAACCTCTAGTGAAATTTTATGAGGAAAATACTTGTAGAACATTTTAACCCTCTAAATGGACGTTTTAGTTTTTGAAAAAGGACTAAAATGACCCCTTAAAATGGCAGTTAGAGGGTTAAAATGTTTTAAGAAAAGAACCGCCATTTAAATTTCACTGAAGACATCAAATCATATTTTGAAGCTCAGATGTGTTCTTATTATAGTATTTTTGACGTTTTCCAAACGCCTTTGATAAAAATATAAAAACTTCAGTGGGCTATAAAAAAGAAATCCGAACTGACTTTGCAAAACCCCTTGGTGATTTTGTCCATTTGATGGTCTACTTTCATATGGCGTTAAAGCCATTGAGGCTCATTTTTCTTGTTGCACAGTGTAATCGCTTGAATTGTAAAAAATTTTAATTTTTTTACTTTTTTCAAAGACTGTAATAATTTGCTAACTTTGACAGCTCACCGAAAAAAAGGTAGACAACATAGTCGATTGATTTTGATAACTAGTGTTGCAGAATTTTATCTACTTTTACCCAATACCAAATTTTATAACAAAAACTTCATTTATAAATTTCAATTAATCGCCACTTTGGTACCATTTGAACCCAATGTGCGCTGTTAGCATCAAGAGATAGGTATTTTAAATACCTTTAATCTGATAAAAAAAAAATGTCTGTATTAGTTTTGAGTAAATAGGCGTTAATCGTAAAATACTCAAAAAGGTACAATTCTCCCCATACAAAACGACCCTCCTAAAAAAGAGTTTGGGGCGCTAAAAAAAAAATACGTGTCGAATTAATTTTCGTTCTGAACAACATATCCAAATTTCATGAAGAGAGGAGGGTGACTTCCTTGGTGTTAGTCCCCATATAAAAATTTCGACCGATATTCTGTTAAATCTGCTAAATTAGAGGCAATTTCACTTCAAAAAGGTTTGTGCGTGTCCCCGACTAAAAAAAAATAATACGATGCCATATATCATTTGATCCCAAAAATGGAGGATCCAAACATATATGATCATATTGTATTAGATCAAATTTGATATTATTAGATATAATTCGATCCCAAAAATGGAACGGTAAATATTATCTAATTTGATATTACAAAAAATTAGATCTAATAAGATAAATTAATATATAATTATATCATATTAGATCTAATATGATCTTCAATGTCAAATTGGATGAAATTTACCGTTCCATTTTTGGGATCAAATTATATATAATTATATCAAATTTGATCTAATAAGATATAATCATATATGTTTAGATCCTCCATTTTTGAGATCAAATGAGAGATCAATTTATATATAATTATACTAAAAATTATATTATTATATCAAAACTTTTTTACTCGGGTTGTCACTAATTAAAGATCTAACGAAATATGTATAAAATAAGTCCATATTTGGACTTGGGACCCATTTTCCGGAAAACACGGGTGTAGGGTTTCATAGGGTCGGTCTTGACCGACAATAACTTTCTTAAATATTTCCTATAAAAATTTTCAGGTTTTCCTTTAAAAATTTTTTAGATTTTCCCTTTGGAAATTTTTAGATTTTCTTCGATGAAAAATTTTAAGATTTCGAGATTTTTTTACCGCTAGTGTTTTATATGATATTAAATTAATTTAAACTGCATTTATTTTAAATTATTACACAGGTGTTATATTAAAATGTTGTCTTTTTAAAACAACAACATTTTTTTTGCTGTTTTAATTTATTACATTTTGCAATTTAACACCGCCCTTCTTACCTTACACCCTCCCACTCTTCACGCCATATTCTTTACATGCTTAGCTATTTTAAATGCAACTAACCAAAAGTCTCTTAACAAAATGTAACCTTGTTGCAATGTGTCGATGTGTGTGTATCTAGGTTCAGTGTTTAAGTGTTGCAACAATACAAGGTCATGTGGTAGTTTTTTTTTTTTTAAGGCAGGTCAACATTATAGTAATTTTTTAAGTTTGTCGTTTTATTTTTTTGCATATTTTTCTAATCGTAGTGTTATTGTTGTTGTAGGTCGTTGATGGTTTTTGTTGATATTTTTTGTGCAGTTATGTCATGGGCGTTGTTTTTGTTTTGTATTACATTGTTTTATGCACCGAACATCAGCAATTGGATTTATTTACTTAATTTGTAATGTAAAATTTCGGATATTTTTCAAACCAAAACAACATCAAAACAGGAGGAGCACAGATTGACACTTAGAGGTGTACGGATGCCCCAGCACCATCAGGTATTCTATCTTGTCCAATCTGTAAAACCAACCACGTTATCTTAAATTGAAACCGATTAAGAAAGTACCAAAACTCATTTTTTATACCCTCCACTCTGGTGATAGAGGGTATATATAAGTTTGTCATTCCGTATGTAACACATTGAAATATTGGTTTAGGACCCCATAAAGTATATATATTCATGATCCTTGATCGATTTTAAGTCGATCTAGCGATGTCCGTCTTTCTGTCTGTCCGCCTGTCTGTTTGTTGAAATCATGTTTGAAATCATGTTTGTTTTAAAAGTTATGAGTGAAAATGTAAAGGTACCTCTAAAATAATGAATTTTACACAAAAAATGCAATAACTTGCCAATTGTTGAATGAATGTGAACAAAACTTTGAATTTAAAGTAATTTTATCATTCCTAACACTCACAAAAAATTTGGGCGGAATCGGACTATGGGGCAAGGCACCAGAAATTTAACCTAAAATTTAAAAATGATTTATCTTGGCTTATGGTTGACATATTCAAATAAAATTGTAAAAAGTTTCATATTTTATTCTTCTCAACGTTTTTCTGGTTATTTTGGTACCAATTATGGCAAAATCGGTTCAGGGGTTAAGAAGCTATGAGTAATTGAGATGAGTTTCAATATAAACCTCTATGATATAGCGTGGCAGCGCACCATTTTGTAGTTGTTGATGTTTGTTTGGCTTGTTAGTTGTTATTTGTATCAATAGAAGTAAAAAATACGTAGTATGTGTCATACACGTGGTTGCTTTAATAAAAT
Source organism: Pegoplata infirma (assembly GCA_963921195.1). NCBI lineage: Eukaryota > Metazoa > Arthropoda > Insecta > Diptera > Anthomyiidae > Pegoplata > Pegoplata infirma. Next base: position 118,059,479 of record OY992540.1, read on the forward strand.
TTTCATAATTTATAAAGGTCGAATAAAACAATTATTATTTTTTAAAAAAAATTAATTAGAATATGAAATTATTTTCATTATTTTTATATAATTTTCATACATACTTATAAAATATTTGTTTTTTTATTTTTTAAGGTGGTTATTCATAAAACCTGAAATATATTTAAAGTAGGTTTATTTGACATATATTGCAGAAATAATTGTCAAATAAACCTACAATAAGTCTGTTATAAGTATTATGAATAACCCAGTTGGCAACGTCCTCGAGCCATCCTCAGTGACGGAGCGGTGACATGTCAGAGTCACTGCTGACATCCACAAGACATCTCTATGTACTGGGTTGAGGACAGTTTCATACAAATTTTTAAAATGTCCTCTCTCAAAGTCAGCAGTGGTCAGGGCTGACATTCTTGGGACATGTCACCTAAGACTTCTTTGGGGAAATGTCTGACAGAGGTCATGCGAAAATACAAAAAATTTTCGCATTTCCTTTAGTTCTTACTTTTATCCATTTTCCTTTATTAATTATCTTTCTTATATTTAGAAAAAACTTTTCGCCTTTTTTAGTCCCAACTGGATTTGAACATGGAACCTCCAGTTTATTAGTCCCACACCTTACTGCTTGTTCCAAACTTTATTTTGAAAATTGTTTGTCTATTTACTACTTTTATTCTACTTGTTAGATTTTGATTTTATTTTAAATAAATCGATAATATTGCCATCTTTTTGTTGGAAATTGAAGAGTTGCCCAGATTTAATATTTTAATTTAATATACTGCTATTCTGAAGACATTTCCTTTTAGACGTCTTAGAGGAATTGTCAACACTCTTAACGCAAACATTCAGTGCTGACAATGTTAGGACATGTCATCAAGGATTACCTATGATTTGTCAGAACCTGAAGACATTTCCTCAAGGAATCACTGAGGAAATTTCCTAAGTGACACATTTTCCAACTGGGAAAAGCCTAAATATTTACATTGCACTATGCTTCCGATCATCACTTTTCTTGACCGAAATAACAAAAATGGAAACAATTTTGGTTTGAAATAGTTGTTGTGTTAAAAATTGTTATAATTTTTTTGAAAAAATTTAAAAAAATAAGTTTTTTTTTTATATGTATACAAAAACAAAATACATATGTTTTCGGTTGTTTGTAAGTGTTTACGATTTTCTATAAAATCAATTTTGAGAAAATTGAATTTTGGTCGTCTGCGAAACTATAGTGCACTGGTTAATATTGTGGAAGGTATTTAAAGATTCGGCACAGATTTATGACCACGTAACGAATGGCCATAATACCCATTACAGAGATAATGGCTACTTTATCATTTGTCATAAGCACGAACTTCGGCAGTGTTTAGGAATTATAAATTTCATTCAGTAAACCCACCCTTTCAGCAAAAAACAGGGATTATGACAAAAATTTGCTTTGAAATTAGTCCCTATAATATGAAAAGTTTCGGTCATAATCCTAACAAGGAACGGGCATAATACCCATGGGGATTAGACGGTTTTGGAAACGGTTATAGTTTCCACAACTAATATGGAGATTATGGCCGTGAAATATTCCGTCACAATTCCCACATTACCCCTTTTTCGGGAGACATGTCATAATCCCCACGGACATAATCCATATTTCCGTTATGGGGACTATGGCCAAAATTTTTCGGTTATAATCCCCATAATGGTAGTGGGGACTCTAACCGAAAAAAATTAGACTTTTTCTACATGTAAAAATGTGGTGACATGACATAATCCTAACGGACATAACCCCCATTTCCGTTATGGGATTATGACCAAAACTAATTCGGTCATAATCCCCATAACGGTAGTTGGGACTATGACCGAAAAAAAATTGGACATAATCCTAATAAAAAATGGACATAATTCCCAGTTTTATGGGGACAATGACCACGTAAAAAGTGGACAGAATCCCGATTACAGGGATTATATCTACTATACTAATAGGTCATGTATTAAACCCACCCTCTCCTCAAAATAAAGGGATTATGACCGAAATTGTTTTGGACTTAGTCCCCATAATATGAATGGGTGTTATGACCGAAAAACTTTCGGTCGTAATCCCTACAGGGACGGGACATTGGGATTATGACCGTTTTTGAAATGGTCATAGTCCCCACAACTAATATGGGGATTATGTCCGTAATGCATTGGGTCATAATCCCCATTTCTGTATGGGGATAATGTCCGTGGGGATTATGTCCTGTCACCTAAAAATGTCTCATAATCTAAATCTTTTTCTATAGAAAAACGCCACAGTATCTGAGACTGTTTCTATAGGAAAAATTGTTCAGAATATAAGACTTTTTCCATAGAAAAAATGTCTCAGAATTTGAGACTTTTCTATAGAAAACAAGTAGAAAAGTTAAATTAAACTTGGCCGAATCTACGAATACCCTCCACAATGCCCTTTTTAAGTGATAGTAAATTTTCTAACGTGAAAAAATAACATTTTTGGTTAGAAATATTTTATTTGGTGTAAAAAAACTTTTTTTAGTAATTTTTGAAAAAAAAAAAAAATAAATAATTTACTAATTTTTTTTTTGCGTGCAAAATTTTTTTTGAGTGTATTTTTTTTTGTTTTAGTGTAAACATATTTTTGAGTGACAAAAATACATTGTGAAATATTTTTCTGACTTACAAATGTTTTTAAAACTTTTTTAACGGGTTTTCAACACGTGAATTTAAGGTGAAACTAATCTGAAATTTACGGTTTTCCAATAACTTTTGAACCACTGAACCGATTTGGCTGAAATTTAAATCGAACCGAACCAGAGGAATGGCAAATATATGTGCTATACTTCAGCACCCTCAGAAATGCCGAAAATTCCAGAAAAACCCTTGCCGAAATTCACACATTTGCTTATAACTTTTGAACCACTAAACCGATTTCGCTGGATTGCTATACCAACCTGACCAGGTAAATGCCCAACATATATGCCAAACTTTAGGAGCCTTCGTAAAGTCTTTCAAAAGTTAGCGCGTTTTCAACAGACAGACAGACGGACGGACGGACATCGCTAGATCGTCTTAAAATCGATCGAGGATCAAGAATATATATACTTTATGGGGTCCTAGACCAATACTTCGAGGTGTTACAAACGGAATGACAAACTTATATATACCCTCTGTCCCTAGAGTGGAGGGTATAAAAATCAAGTGGTCCTAGACCAATATTTATTTTAAAAGGAAAAAATTCTTTAAACTGGATAAATCATCCTGAAATTAAAGTTGCTAGGGAAAATAGAGATTTGGCTTTCCAGGCCATGCGTGAGAATAGATCAGAAGACACTGTGAGAGCTTACTGCATGTTAAGAAATAAAGTTAAATCTACCATTCGGAAAATAAGAAGAAGATCTTTTAAAAATTTTTTTTCGAACTGTAATCAACAACAAATATGGAAAAGATTGCGATCAGTTGGAGCCTTGGGGGACAACCCAGTCAATTCAGTACTTGATCCGAATGCTTTTAATGAATATGCTAGAATGCCACCAATAGTGGGTCCTGTGATATCATTTGAAGGAAATGTGCGCGATAATTCTACCGGATTTTCTTTTAGAAATGTAAATGAAATCGAAGTGTTAATTGCTATATCAAGGCTTAAATCAGATGCTGTGGGTGCGGATATGATACCTTTAAAATTCCTAAAACTAATTTTTCCTGAAATAGTATCGCACTTAACATATATTATTAACTCGTGTATAACAAGATCTTATTTCCCTTTGGACTGGAAAGTTGGTAGAATTGTTCCCATACCTAAGGTTAAAAATCCAAGTTCGGAAGAAGACTTTCGTCCTATTACAATTTTATCTTGCGGTTCAAAGATATTTGAGATTTTATTAAAAGATCAGATGCAGTCGTTTTTAGATGAATCTAGTGTTATCAGTCCATATCAATCGGGATTCCGAAAGGGCTTTAATACGTCAACCTTGATGTTAGATGTTGTTGAGTCAATTCGATCACAATTAGATAGGCATCTGGTGAGTGTGTTAGTGTTTTTAGATTTCCGAAAGGCCTTTGACTCCTTGTGTCATGAACTATTAGCTAGGAAATTGATTGATCAATTTAATTTTAGTATGTCATCTAGTAAGCTTTTATATTCATTTCTAAAAAATCGATCACAATATGTTAAAATGGGAAATCAATGCTCTGATCTTCTTAGTGTTTACAGAGGTGTACCTCAGGGGTCCATTTTGGGGCCAATGCTTTTCTTGTTATATATTAATGATATTTTTACTATTTTTTCTATGTTAAAATGTTACACTTACGCGGATGACATTCAGTTATTAGGAAGCTCTCAATCTAATGACTTATTAGCGTTTGAGAGGGATATTAATACTGATTTAAATAAAGTTTGTACTTGGTCTCGCGAAAATTTTTTGGATCTTAATCCGGCAAAATGTAAAGTTATGTTTTTTTCTGGTCACATATACTGCCAACTTAATATTTTCTTAAATGGGGAGCGTATTGAGTCGGTTAATAACACAGGCACACAAAAAAAAAAAAGTGGCCAGACCCAGAGGGTAGACCCAGTTATTTCTAGGTTTTTGGGGTCGCTGAATCCGAATATGCCCATAAAAATTCATTTCAATTGCCAGTTTTTCCTCTACCGCCCCCCTATAACCCCCCGGAGGATTGACTTTTAATTCTCATACAAACTTAAAATTAATGTTTACTTTTATGTTTTTTTGGCAGCTAAACCCTAAAATGACAACAACAAAATTATGTGACCCTTCCCTCAACCCCTAGCACGCCCTTACAACCCCCTGAAAAGGGATGAATTTTGAGTGTTCATAAAAAATCAAGATGTATATGGATTTCTATGTTTTTTGGACCGCTAAAACCGAATATGACTACAAAAAATGTATAATACCACTCCCTCACTCCCTAGCACCCATTACTACGCCCTATAGGGAATTTAATTTTGAAATTTACCTTCATAATTTTTTTAGTCTACATCCTAAGTTTTATTGAAAATTTCAAAATTAAATACCCTATAGGGCGTGATAATGTGTGCTAGGGAGTGAGGGAGGGGTATTATACATTTTTGGAAGTCATATTTGGTTTTAGTGGCCCAAAAAACGTAGAAATCCATATACATCTTGATTTTTTATGAACACTCAAAATTCATCCCCTTTCAGGGGTTTGTAAGGGCATGCTAGGGGTTAAGGGAAGGGTCACATAATTTTTTTGTTGTCTTTTTAGGGTTTAGCTGCCAATAGAACATAAAAGTGCACATTAATTTTAAGTTTGTATAACAGTTAAAAGTCAATCCTCCGGGGGTTATAGGGGGGCGGTAGGGGAAAAACTGGCAATTGAAATGATTTTTTATGGCCATATTCGGATTCAGCGACCCCAAAAACCTAGAAATAACTGGGTCTACCCTCTGGGTCTGGACATTTTTTTTATTTTGTGTGCCTGTGTAATTATAAAACGCTTGGCTTCTATATTGATAATAAATTAGATTTTTCCCGGCATATTAACTCCGTTATATCCAAAGTATCTTGGACATTACGAAGGTTATATAATATGAGTTGCTATTTGCCACCTATGGTAAGGCGACGAGTAGGAGTAGCTCTTTGTCTCCCTTTGTTTTTATATGGTTTAGAAATGTATAGCTGTACATCCAGGGATAATATAGCGAGACTTAAAGTATGTTTTAACAGGGTAGTTAGATACATTTTTGGTCTTAAAATACGAGATCATGTATCGGCTTTTAGAATGCAATTATTGGGATATGACTTCGATGATTACATAAGCTCTCGTCAGGCCATTTTATTTTTTAAAATTATTAAGTACAATTGCCCTTCATACTTGGCTAACAAATTTAACTTCGGAATTTCCACTAGATCAAGTTTGATCGTTTATCCAATGCATTCAACTCTTACTATGGATAGGTCATTTGTGTTAAAAGTTGCGAGATTATGGAATGAGGTAATTCCGTATGAGGACAGAATATTTTCGCAATCTGTAACAGAATTCGAGAATACGTTTAAGATAAATATTTGAATAAAATTTGCCGCTTGTATTAAGCTTTTAAAGTTTTGTTTATTATATTGAATACTGATCCTTAAACTTGAATTTGGGATTCATGTTGCTGGTCATCGTTTTTTTTGCGTCTAAGTAGTTGTGTTTGTATAGAGATAATGGTATAGAGATAGTTGGTGGGAATTAATAATAATGAAATTGTTACATATTAAGTTATTTTAATTATGTATATACAAATTTATCAAATATGTATCTTAAAAAATCGTTGTCAAATTTTGAAATTAATCTGCAGCTATTTGGCCCTCTGGGCTTACAGCTTGCATGGAAATAAATAAAATAAATATTTCGAGGTGTTACAAACGGAATGACAAACTTATATATACCCTCTATCACTAGAGTGGAGGGTACAAAAATTCTCACAATCTGAAATTTTTTCGATTGGAATTCTGAGACTTTTTCTTTTGAAAAAATGTATCAAAATTTGAGACTTTTTTTAATGTCTCAGAATCTAAAACTTTTTTATACGAAAAATGACTCGGAATCTGAGTCAAAAGAAAAATCTATACGAAAAATTACTCAGAATCTGAGATTTTTTCTACACAAAAAATGTCTCTGAGTCTGACACTGTTTTATGAAAAAAATATCTCAGAATCTGAGACTTTTTTTGTTCGAAAAATGAGACTTTTTGTTAAAAAATGTCTCAGAATTTGAAAATTATTCTATTGGAAGAAGGTCTCACAATCTAAAACATTTTCTATAGGGTAAAGGTATCAGAGTCTGAGACTTTTTGTTTGCTAAAGATATGTAAGAATTTGAACCTTTTCTATAAGAAAAATATCTCAAAAATGATCTACAGTAAAAGTTCTTAGAATCCAAAAATTTTTCCGAAGGAGAAAGTCTCAGATCTGAGACATTTTTCGTAAGGAAAAAGTTTTAGATTCTGAGAAATTTTTCCTATAGAAAAAAGATGTCTTTAACAAAAATTTCTGATAATCTGATGTTTTCTGTGTACTGTAGTGAGCATGGTGTGTCGTTGTTGCCCAGCATTTAAATATTCAATTTAAGTCACATTCCATTCCCACAGTTTTGATATAAGGAATATGACACCTTATGCTGACCAAGTACAATTGATAAACACACACTTATGCACACTCACGCCAAAACCTTTTTACTTAGATATTTAAGTTATAGACATTTAAGTTGAAATAAAATAAAATCATTATAAAACAAGCAAACAAAGAGTACAGCTCATTTTATTATATCTCCGACTTGTTTACAGTACAGGAATTTTGTCTATTGAAAAATTTAAAAATTAAAATTTTTTTTTTAAAGTAAAATCTGAAACTTTTTTTTTATTTATTAGAAAATATAAAATTTTCTTTTAAATCAAATTGGAAAAAATTGATCTAATCGGAAATATGTTCATGAAAAACAAAGCTCCTTTTAAGGAGGGTTGTTTACATTTTTCGATAGTATAAGCTTTTCTCTGTTATTATTAAAAGAAGCCCAGTTTTAGCAATAAAAAATCTCAGATTCTGAGACATTTTTCGTAAGGAAAAATTTTGAGATTCTGAGACATTTTTTCTATAGAAAAAGGATTTATTTACGAAAAATCTGTCAGAATCTGATTTTTTTTATATAAGGCATTCCACACCAAATGTCCAGCGAAAAAAGACATGTGTACCGTAAACTTCTGAATTGGTTGTATGGATAGCACTTAGAACTAAGAAAATTGCGTTTTTGGTTTTTAAATTTTTCAAAAACTGGGCTTCGGAGACGTGGTCAAATATTTGAAAAATGGTCAAATTTGTGGCGAGTTGCCTTGGTTAAATATTTATCACATTAAAACGGAATGCACCACAATCTCAGAAATTTACATTCTTACATAGTTTTAATTTTTTTTTTTCAGAACCGGTTCTGAAATTTTCCATTTTTTAAAAAAATCAATTTATCAAAAATCCGGCCACTTTTTTTAATTTTTTTTTTTAAAGTTTAGATGTTTCATTTTTTTCGAGAAAATCGCATTTGAATTTTAAATTTCATAACAATTTCGTAATTTGCTTGTATTTTCTTGTTTCAATAGAGCGTATGAGTAATATTTATGCAATTAATAATACTCATTCGCAACGTTAAAACAAGAAAATACAAGCAAATTACAAAATTTTTATGAAACTTAAAATTCCAATGCAATTTTCTCGGAAAAAAAAAACCAAAAACGCGTTTCTGATTTTTTTTTATGTGGATGGACAAACATTTAAGCTTAAAAAAAAAATAAAAAAGTGGCCGGATTTGTGATAAATTTACTTTTTTTTTTGTTTAAAAGCAATCAAAATTGTCAAATATTGCTTAAATGGGATTACGAGACTTTATCTAGTAATTTGACAAGTTTTTTTTTTTGAGTGTAAGAAAAAAAAAAAATAGTCGTAATTAATGTTGTATTAAAAACAAAAACATTTATTTGCTGGATAAAAGTATATATGGTTTCCATATAAACTAGTTTATTACCTTTTTTGTTAAGCTCATAAAAACATATTTGAAATATTTGTTCCTTTGCTATATTTTTAGCATTGCTTACCACATCTGCAGTCTTAAATTTGTAATAACTCAATATGTATGAACTAAATAAAAAAAAAAGTATTCAAAAATATTTTGTTACTTAAAGGAAATCCTATTTAAGAATTAGACAACAAAAATAACATATGGCAAAAACCCCAGTCAGACCACATTGTGTATTTTTAGTTCACAATAATTTAAATAGCAAAAAAAATATATATTTTTTCTCAAAGTTGAATAACAAAGTGTAACAAATTAAAAATACATGTACGTATGTAACTTTAAACCACAAAACTTGGCTTGGAGTATGATTTTAAACTACAATTTTTGGCAAAGACGATAAAAATATTACAATTTTTAACTAAAATCTGGGATAAATCTAATTAAAGTCTGTCAATGTAGAAAATCATATGATACAAGACAATTTTCTATATTCACGTTGTAACGACGAGTTTCCTCCGTTAGCTGGGGTATAGCTCGCGGGGGTAGGGATCGTCACAGAAATTTGTATTTGCTGAGACCGAGAGTAAAAGACTGGTTGTTAAAATGTTATAATAAATAATTCATTTATTGAATAAACCTACACTACAAAATAAAGAGAGTAAAACTAAAACTAGGAAACGGCGACCGGTGATCGGGCTGGCGGGACGGAGGCGGCGATGTAAATTCCAAGCTAGGGCACCTGGCGACAGCACTCCCTAGACGCGAGCAGCGGAAATAATCCAAGCTAGGGCACCTGGCGACGGCACTCCCTAGACGCGAGCAGCGGAAATAGTCCAAGCTAGGGCACCTGGCGACAGCACTCCCTAGACGCGAGCAGCGAAAATAATCCAAGCTAGGGCACCTGGCGACAGCACTCCCTAGACGCGAGCGGCGGAAATAATCCAAGCTAGGGCACCTGGCGACAGCACTCCCTAGACGCGAGCGGCGGAAATAATCCAAGCTAGGGCACCTGGCGACAGCACTCCCTAGACGCGAGCAGAGAAAATAATCCAAGTAGGGCACCTGGCGACAGCACTTGTGAGGTTGCCCTCACAAGGTTTTATTTTGATTTTACAAAGATTTTGCTGTGAGTGTATTAAATTTACTTTATCAAACTATTTTGAAAATATTGTTGATCGAAATGCTTTGAGGTTTTTGTGTTGAAATTTTTTATATGAAAAATTGTCATTTAAATTTTGGAATTTAATTTGGTTAAAATTTTTTTGTTGTGCTGGTAAAATATATTTTTTTTGGAAAAATTGGAGAAGAAAAAGGAACATCTTTTTTGAAACTGGAATTGGTGAATAGTTATCAAGGGCCGTCAAGGTAAATATAGTTTTAAAGGAAATTTGTAAGATGAGGATAGAAATTGGGATAATTTTGATAAATTTCAGGCCCTTTTGGTTATCTTCAAATAACCCATAGAATGCAAGCTACATGTGTAAAAAGGGGTTCAGTGGAAGCATAATGTACCATCATCCGTAATCTGGGAATTCCGCTCTTTTGGGCTAAATAGAATACGAAATCAAAACATCTGATAAATGCTGTATACAGTGCAGTATAATTATAAATATTGAGCCAGACGTGGCGAAAGGAGATTTTCCAGTTGTCAACATCGTTTAACACTTTAAAATCCTTTAAATATCCATTTTACAACACACCCTGATTAATGAATAAGGGGACCATCGTTAACTTTTTGATATGACGGAATCGTATTGTATGAAAATTCCAACCTTCCCGGACAAGTTCCTATTTTGAGTATGCCAACTCCGCTCGTTAACTTTCCGTTTATTTTCCAAGAGTCTAATTAACTTTCAATATTAAAAGTTGTAAATTTTTAAATTTTATATGGTCACCTAATTCTTTAATGCATACTACTCCAAGGCTATAACTCATGGACACAAACATTCTCTCTCTCATCTTCACTCCTTTTAAATATTTAAGTCATCCACAGTTAATATACACACTTACTCTCCAACCTCATTATTTTTCTCTCGTTCATACAAACTCACCTCACTTTAGGGCACACTCCAACACATATATACACATAAAACCAGTAAACTTGAATTTTCAGCAAGCCTTCAGTCTTCTAGCGCTCGTCGACAAGGAAGGACATATGAAAACGTAAGTAGATGCAGATTTTATTTCTATGTACAACACGCCACCTGATCAACCATGTTGCATCAAACATTAGCATTCTCAGAATACCAACACTCTATAGTTTATTTGTTTTGGATACTTAAATCAAAGATCCTTAATCCTTTTCGTGTAGTTCTAAATTTCCGTTTCAAAATTAGAGTATTTTTATTGTCCTTGTAATAGTTAATATTATTAGGGTGACCATATTAAGGGTCTTTATTCTTGTTTAATTTTCTCAAAAATGTTGTAAATAAATAACTGTCGTAAGAATTTAAATATGTTTTGTTTAAAAGGTGAAGTCAGGATTTAGTTTCGGTATTTGGGCTGACTTGAAGATACCCTACGGTCAGCATGGTGGGCGGGTATAGACGGATGTGGTCTTAACACCAGACCTAACACCCATTTTCATCATCATACACCCTCTCGTGTGGTATCATCACGATTATAGGTAACATCTTCTTAGCACTTGGTTTTTTTTCTGCTACCTAATAATATTTCTGGTAGCGACTTCGTGTCATTCCAAAGGGGCAAGAACACGCCCAAGACTGAGCACGGTCGGAAGTTATAGGTAGCGCCGCCCCGGAGGAATGGACCGTCGCGATGGGTCGTTACACACTCCCTAGACGCGAGCAGAGAAAATAATCCAAGCTAGGGCACCTGGCGACAGCACTCCCTAGACGCGAGCAGAGAAATAATCCAAGCTAGGGCACCTGGCGACAGCACTCCCTAGACGCGAGCAGAGAAAATAATCCAAGCTAGGGCACCTGGCGACAGCACTCCCTAGACGCGAGCAGAGAAAATAATCCAAGCTAGGGCACCTGGCGACAGCACTCCCTAGACGCGAGCAGAGAAAATAATCCAAGCTAGGGCACCTGGCGACAGCACTCCCTAGACGCGAGCAGAGAAAATAATCCAAGCTAGGGCACCTGGCGACAGCACTCCCTAGACGCGAGCGGCGAAAATAATCCAAGCTAGGGCACCTGGCGACAGCACTCCCTAGACGCGAGCAGAGAAAAAAATCCAAGCTAGGGCACCTGGCGACAGCACTCCCTAGACGCGAGCGGCGAAAATAATCCAACTAGGGCACCTGGCGACAGCACTCCCTAGACGCGAGCATAGAAAATAATCCAAGCTAGGGCACCTGGCGACAGCACTCCCTAGACGCGAGCGGCGAAAATAATCCAAGCTAGGGCACCTGGCGACAGCACTCCCTAGACGCGAGCAGAGAAAATAATCCAAGCTAGGGCACCTGGCGACAGCACTCCCTAGACGCGAGCGGCGAAAATAATCCAACTAGGGCACCTGGCGACAGCACTCCCTAGACACGAGCTGAAAAATCCAAAAGAACTTGGGGCACCTGGCGACAGCACTCCCCAATCGCGATAAACTTAGTAAACAAGAGACTTACCCAAGTGAACTGCTTCACAGCTACCAGCCAACTCAACGAGTTTGTTGATTGCTGTTACTTATATACTGGTTGAACAGCTGATACCTATACTCAGTATGGTGAGAATAACATATGTGTGGTGGGTTTTATATCCAGCCAGGTTATCCCACTATGAAGTTGTTGTCAATGTTTATTATATTAAAACGATGGTGTGGACAAAAACGAACGTGTGACTTTTGTCCTCACAACGTTCATTAGACCGGTATTTTCTTACGTAAAAATTTTTATTACTCCGGACAATTTTTTTTTTCTTCTGGGTCTAAAACTTGTGTGTGCAAATTTATGGCTAATTGTATTAAATTAACCTGCCCGGCGGATTTAGCACAGTGTGACTTTTATTGTCACATTTTTGTATAGATGTCTCAATTCATAACCGATTTTATATTTTCTTTTTTTAAGTTTTAGCTAATAAAATTAGTTTTAGGCAGCTGTTCCAAAAAAAGTAAGTCACATAAAAAATGTGAAAGTGAAAATTTTCGAATTTTTTTGGTGTTTTAGATTTCACATCCGAATTTCTTTTTGTTTTTTTTTTTTTTTGTTTGATTTTTTTCTGTAAGTACAGATCGAGCACGGGCTCTAATTATATTTGTTATAAGGGTTCAAGTTGAAAAAATGCAGAAGAAAAATTGAATTTCTAAAAATTATAGACATTTCTGGTATTTCCTATACCGGTTTCAAACACCCCAGTTAGTTGGTTTGTTTCACATAAATAAAATTTGGTGAAAGTAAAACGAATGCACTTTTTCCTTATAATTTTTTAAATATTAATTATTCGATTTCAACTTCGAATGAAAACGTGATCAAGAAAACACATACCTTGATTTCATGTGATTCGGAAATTTTCATGTGAATTGAAAAGTTGTGAAAGACAGAACAGAGGCCTTATTTTTATATTTTTTTTAAAGTTCAGAAAATACCCAGAAAAACTTAGATTACCAAATAAGGTATAAAATAAGGTATAGGATCTCTTATTTTATACATTGCAGCATTGATGATTTTAACAGTGCAAAGTAATGCATCCACATTATCACAAAGAATACCAGTAAGGTATAAAATAAGTCATTAATTTATAACGAAGAATACGAGTAAGGTGTAAAATATATGATATTTTATAGGTTACGAGAAATGAAAAAATATAGCATACAAGAAGATAATATATAAGGTGTTACGAGTAGTGAAAAAGTAATTTTGTATTAAATTTACTCACGTGATTGTAAGTGAGTGTAAGTAGATAAAATATGCTCGTGAGTGTGTGTCGTTAGAAATTTCCTGTCGTGAGCCCATCTCTAGTATAAACTTATGCATTTTTATATAAAATAATTATTTTTTATGTTATTGTAATGCATTATGCATCCAATTATAAATAATGCATTATTTCAAACTTTGAAATAATACATAATGCAACCAAATATAAGTCAGCCATGATTTAATGTTTAGAAATAATAAATATGAAATACATTTTTTCCAATAATCATGCATTACGTAGCAAATTATTAGTAATGCATTATTTTTCACTTTAAAATAATACGTTGTGGAACAAATGTTTGGTAAGACATCCTAAAATAATGCTACAAATAAGGTATATACATTACCTGGTAATGTGTTATATAATCACTACCCATTACCAAAGTTTTGCTGGGTATTATTTTGGAATTTTTGCCCTTAAAAACTAAATAAGCAAAGGAAAACTCAAATATGTTCACTTTAAAGTACCTACATTGACTGTCACTAATATTCGGCTTTAAAAAGTTCAAATCGGTCGAACAATTTTCCATTAATCAATATTTGAAATTTGCTAACAGTCCGGTTTTTTCTACGTTCATGGTTTTGTTTAAAAAAAATTCCAAAATTTCTTTCCCTAGGCCTTTTAAACTTAATTTTAGCTAAATCCCGGCACGAGTCTGTATTATTTTCCTATGCAGGTTAAGCTCGTAAATAGGTGAAATTGGACCAGGGGAGAAAAACTTAATCCCTTGACAAACTAAACTAACCTTAAAAAAAAGCAACTTTTTTGTATTTTTGGTAAACAAATAAAACATTTTAAAGCTTGAGGAAGTTGATAAGATGACGTTTTTTCAGTTCTCCACCTACTGAGAGCGTGGATAAAAAAAAATAATTCAAATAATGTTAAATTTATATTACGTTAGAGGAAAAAGCAGAGGGAAAAGCAGAGGCAAATTAATTTCTAAACATCAAAAAGTCCCCTTAAAAAGCCCCTGTCAAAATGTTTTTATTTTTCGTATTATAGATATATTAGAGTGTCCCTTATTTTGGAAATGTTGGAAATGTTAAGACGGTACCCCCTCATTTTTTTCCTTTTGACTAAAAAATAACTCAGGAAAAATTTTACGCCCCTACGACCACGCCTTCCCTACGCGACGGGGCCTTAAAGAACGGGGCCTTAAAAATAATTTTTCCATACAAACCAAAAATTTTTTTTTTGATTTTTAATTTTTTTTTTTGTTATTAATTATAATATTACTTGATTAGCGTATTCACGACAAAAAATTTGATTTTGGTGGGATGAGGCTTTCAGTTCTAAAAAATTTTTCGAAAAAAAAAATTTAGAGCTTTCGGGGTCCTACAGTAAAAATTTTTTAAAATTTTTTTTTTTTTAGTTTTGACAAGCAACGGTTTTAGTTGTAATGTTGCTTTTAATGGTATATATTCATAAAAAAATATTATTCATATCTGTGACATCTTGATCGTGTATCGAAAAACATCAAAAATGCATTTTTTACCCTTTTTTAGATCACGATAAAGATGTCACAGATAGGAATAATATTTTTTTATGAAAATATAGCATTAAAAGCAACAATTCAACTAAAACGGTTGCTTGTCAAAACTAAAAAATAAATATTTTTTAAAAAATTTTTACTGTAGGACCCCAAAAGCTCTAAATTTTTTTTTCGAAAAATTTTTTAGAACTGAAAGCCTCATCCCATCAAAATCAAATTTTTTGTCGTGAATAAGCTAATCAAGTAATATTATAATTAATAACAAAAAAATTAAAAATCAAAAAAAAAATTTTTGGTTTGTATGGAAAAATTATTTTTAAGGCCCCGTTCTTTAAGGCCCCGTCGCGTAGGGAAGGCGTGGTCGTAGGGGCGTAAAATTTTTCCTGAGTTATTTTTTAGTCAAAAGAAAAAAAATGAGGGGGTACCGTCTCAACATTTCCAACATTTCCAAAATAAGGGACACTCTAATATATATATATGTTTCTTTTACTCCTTCAAGGAGCATAGGGCCGTAACAAGATTTTTCCAATATATTCGATTTGATGTACGATGTTTTATTTGATTCCAGCTTAGGTGTAGTTGAGACAATTCAGTGTCAATTTGGCGCCTCCAGGTATGCGAAGGTCTTCCTCTTCGACGGTTGCCTTGCGGATTCCAGTCTATGGCTTGTTTTGCAATATCAGTAGCTGACTTCCTCAATGTATGGCCGATCCAGCTCCATTTACGTTTGCATACTTCACGATTGATTGGTTGTTGATTTGTTTCAGACCACAGCTGATTATTAGAAATTGTTCTAGGCCAGTACACACGAAGAATTTTTCTTAAGCATTTGTTAACGAAAGTTTGTACAGATTGTATGTCACGTGCTGCAGCATTCCACGTTTCGCATCCGTACAATAATGTGGATTTTACGTTTGAATTGAATAGGCTAAGCTTCGTTCGTCGTGATATGTATGACGAATTCAAAATTAGCTTTAGCTGACCAAATGCTTGCCTGGCTTTATTTATACGGTTAAAAATGTCTACTTTAGAACCGCCACTTTTGTCAAGTATGCTTCCTAGGTAGCAGAACGATTCTACTTCTTCGAGTGTTTGACTTTCTATGAAAAATTGCTGTTCATTAGCTACGTTAATGCGCATAGTTTTTATTTTACCGATATTAATTTTCAGTCCAACTTGCGCTGCAGTTTCTTGGACCAGTGCTAGCTTGGATTGCATGTCTGCAAATGTATGGGTGAGGAGACATATATCATCAGCGTAGTCAAGTTCTTCTATTTTTCGTATTAGTGGGTATAAAAGATTCGTCACATTTAACACTTACATCGATATATGTTAAATTTCTATAGCAAAAATGGCTTAAAATCGACGATTTTTTCCATAAAAAAAACTGGGTAGGAATCATTTTTGCAGAAAAATATTTTACAATCTGAATTTTTTTTTTTTTAATAAATGCCTCAAGATCTGTGATTTTAAAAAACTGGTCTCACCCGGGAATCGGACAATCTTTCTAAAGATAAATGTTTACAGAATTTGAGATTTTTTTTATTTAAAAATTGCAATTTTTAATTAAACCATTCTACGGTTAATTTTTTTACTTAGACTAAGCCAATTTTTATATTGCAAAATCTTTTAGAATCTGAAAATTTTTCTATACGAAAAATGTCTCAGAATCCAAACATTTTTCCATACGAAAAATGTCTTTTCCATATGAAAAAATCTCAGAATCTGAAAATTTTTCTATACGGAAAATGTCTCAGAATCCAAGCATTTTTCCATACGAAAAATGTCTTAGAATCTGGGAATTTTTCATAACGAAAAATCTCCCAGGATCTAAGAATTTCTCTATACGAAAAATGTCTCAGAATCTGGAAATTTTTCTTTACGAAAAATGTGTCAGAATCTGGAAATTTTTCTTTACGAAAAATGTCTCAGAATCTAAAAATGATTCAACACGAGAAATGTCTCAGAA
Source organism: Pegoplata infirma (assembly GCA_963921195.1). Lineage (NCBI taxonomy): Eukaryota > Metazoa > Arthropoda > Insecta > Diptera > Anthomyiidae > Pegoplata > Pegoplata infirma. Next base: position 118,076,319 of record OY992540.1, read on the forward strand.
TCTATTAATTAATTATTCTATGCGAAAAATGTTTTAGAATCTGAGAATTTTTCTAACCTGAGAATTCAGAATCTGAGAATATTTCTATACGAAAAATGTCTCGAAATCTGTGAATTTTTCAATATAAAAAATGTTTCTGAATCCAAGAATTTTTCTATATAAAAACAAGTCACAGAATCTGAGAATAATTTTTTAAGAAAAATATCTCAGAGTCGGAGAATTTTTCAATAAAATATGTATCAGAATATGAGATTTTTTCTTTACGAACAATATCTAAGAATATGAGAATTTTTCAATACGAAAAACTTATCAGATTCTAAAACATTTTTCGTATGAAATAGACCTTAGATTCTGAGACATTTTTCGAATAGAAACATTTTTAGATTCTGAGGCATTTTTCGTAAAGGAAAATTTCCAGATTCTGAGACTTTTTCGTATGGAAAAGACATTTTTCGTATGGAATATTGTTTGTGTAAAAAAATTCTCAGATTCTGTGACATTTTAAAGATCTTAAAGACATTTTTCGAATAGAAACATTTTTAGATTCTAAGACTTTTTGTATGGAAAAGACATTTACTTAGATTCCGAGACATTTTTCGTGTAGAAAAATTCTCAGATTCTGAAATATTTTTCATATAAAAAAATTGTCAGATTCTGTGACATATTTCGTTTAGAAAAATTCTTAGATTCTGAAATATTTTTCATGTAAAAAAATTCTTAGATTCTGTGACATATTTCGTTTAGAAAAATTCTTAGATTATAAGCCATTTTTCGTATAGTAACAACTTCATATTCTGAGACAATTTTCGTATAGAAAAATTTTCATATTCTGAGACATTTTTGCTATGTTTTTCAGTATGTTGATTTATTTTCGGATTGATCTTATTAAGTTTAAACAAGTAGAAGAGTTAAATTCGACTTGGCCGAATCTATGAATACCCTCCACAATGCCCTTTTTTAATGATAGTACAGTGAAAAAAGTAATAGTTTTGATTGATAATATTTTATTTTATGTCAAAAACTATTTTTAAAGTAATTTTTGAAAAAAAAAAAAAAAAAATAATTACTAAATTTTTTTTTGGGTGTAAAATTTTTTTTTAGTGTAAAATTTTTTTCGAGTGAATTTTTTTTTAGTTTAAAAATATTTTTGAGTGACAAAATTACGTTGTTAAATATATTTGTGACTTACCAATGTTTTTAACCCTTTCGCGACCAGAAATTTTCTTCCGAAGCGATTTGATTTTCGGTTCATTGTCGTGATCCTTGACCAAATAAAAGTTATGAAACAAAAAATTGGGCCCCTAACCCAATCCTTCCCCCTTATTTTTCTTGGTGAAAAAATTTACCATTTGACGATTACGCATTTTTGGGCAAATGTATTTGCTACTTGCTGTAGTTTTTAAAATCTGCAACTCAATAATAATTATTCTACAAGAATTTGGACCTCTAAACCCGCTTCTTGGACCTTATTTCGATTGACAAGCAACGCTCCTTTTGTCCCTAAAATAGAGATTTTCATTTCACAAATTTTGAGGACTTACAGTGAGTAAGATAATCAATTTAGAGACTTACTGAAAACTAAACTTTTGTAGCCCTAATACTCCTCTACAATTCATCTCTTAGCACATTTAAAATCGGTTGAAAAATTTGGAAAATTTAACAAAAAATAGAAATGGGACATATATCAACCATTGGTCGTGAAAGGGTTAAAAAATATTTAACGGGGTGTCAACACGTGAATTTAAGGTGAAACTAATCTGAAATTTTCGGTTTTTTTTTTTTTTTTTTTTTTTTTTTTTTTTTTTTTAAAGAAGCAACACTCAGGCAATGCTGCCTATTAATTACTAATGTAACCGTGATGCTTCTTTCGGAAAGGGGATAGAAGAGAGATCAAAGATTGGAAAGATAGAAGAAATTAAAAAATTTCCAAAAGCTTACACAGTTTCTTAATGGCAACACTCCAAGGCATTAAGAAAGTATAATAAAAAAAATTTGATGGCAATACTGTCAGTCTGCCAGGGTATCAAAGTTGATAGTTTTAAGGCGTATTACTAAATCGGGATCAAAACTATATTACAATTATACTAACAGCAAATGGGAAAAATAATGAAAAGGCTAAAAAGGAAAATTGAAGCCCAAGAAAAGTAGTTCTTATCAAAAATTCAAATTTTTAATTCCATGCATATTTGGGGTTATTCTTGGGGGTTGCGGTTTTAAGGATTTTGAAGCCAAAAAAGCCTATATATTTCGAGGACAAAAAGTTTTGTTTGGGCACGAACTTGCATGAGTCTTTAAATGCGAAAGTGTTTTCTAGATGGTCTATTTAATACTAAAATTAACATCTAGCCAGCGTTTTTCGGCAAATTCTCACAATTGCCATTTTAGTTTAGCACAAATTTCGGCAAAATTTTCGGTTTTTTGCGTTTTTTTTTTTAACTATAATTTTTTTTTTTAACTATAATTTTTTTGCCTTCGGCAGAGCTAACTGACTACTAGAAATATATTTTTGTTGATAATTTTTTTTCAAAAAAAATAAAAAAATTCCAAAAAAAAATTTCCGAAAAAATGTATTTTTTTTTATTTTTTATTTTTTTTTTTAAATCGTTCTTTAATTGCGTTAAGAGATATAAAAGCATTCCAGATTCAAAACTAGCGACTTTGATTCATTTTTGGAATTTATACAAAAAAAAATTGATTTGGAACCATAGTGCAGTGGACCGATTTAGCTGGTATTCAATACGAACTAGGCCAGGGGAACGGCTAATTTTTTTTTTGAGTTTAAAATTTTTTTTGAGTGTAAAATTTTTTTCGAGTGTACTTTTTTTTTGTGTAAAAATATTTTTGAGTAACAAAAATATATTGTAAAATATGTTTGTGACTTACCAATGCTTTTAAAACATATTTAACGGGGTTTGAATACTTAAATTTAAGGTGAAACTAATCTGAAATTCACGGTTTTGCTAATAACTTTTGAGCCAGTTGACCGATTTAGCTGGAATTCAACACGAAATAGGCCAGGGTAACGACAAATTCCTTAGAATTTCCTTTCAAGAGTTAGCGTGTTTTTATACCCTCCAACCACAGAATGGGGGTATACTCACTTTGTCATTCCGTGTGTAACGCATCGAAATATCGGTGTAGGACCCCATTAAGAATATATATTATTGATCAGTGATCCATTCTAAGACATTCTAGCGATGTCCGTCTGCCCGTCCGTCAGACCGTCCGTCCGTCCGTCTGTCCGTCTGTGGAAGACACGATACAGTCCAAAGTAAAAGAGCTAGACACCTGAAATTTGGCACGAATATATCTTATGATATTGGGCTGGTTAAGTTCGAACATGGGCAAAATCGGATCAGGGGGAAAAAAGTTACCCTCTTTAGAACTAAACAAACCTCTAAAAAAAAAGCCATTTTTATAGGTTTTTTGTACTTTTGTTTAGAAAACGAAACTTTTTTAAGTCTAAAGAAGTTCAAAGTCTTGCAGTTGGATCCTGGAAGGTTGTCTCCCACCGACGCAACCCCCCCCCCCCCAAAAAAAAAAGGAGCCCCTGTTTTTTTTTTTAACGTGTTGGAGGGTATAAAAGATTCTGCACAGCCGAATTTAACACTCTCACTTGTTTTATTTCGTAAATTCACGAAAAACCCTTGCCGAAATTCAGTCTTTTGCTCATAACTTTTCAACCACTTGACCCATTTCGCTGGATTGCAATACCAACCTGACCAGGTAAATGCCCAATATATATCCCAAACCTCAGGAGCCTCTGTAAAGTCTTTCAAAAGTTAGCGTGTTTTCAACAGACAGACATACGGACGGACGGACATCTAGATCGTCTTAAAATCGATCGAGGATCATGAATATATATACTTTATGGGGTCTTAGACTAATATTTCGAGGTGTTACGAACGAAATGACAAACTTATATATTCCCTCTATCACAAGAATGGAGGGTATTAAAAAAATATTTTAAGAGGCCTAAACAAATTTGGAAAAATTTGTTTGTTGTCAACGATAAATTAGCAAATATGATCCGAAAAAATTATAAAAAGTTTTGGAAACACAAAATTAATTTAATAAATTTTCTTTAAAATGTTTTAGAATCTAAAAATTCGAAAAAAAATCGTATAATCTTTGAATTTTTCTATACAAATCATGTTTTAGAATCTGAGAATTATTCTATGAGAAAAATTTCTCCTAATCTAAGAATTTTTGCAAACAAATTTTAACCTATGGATTTGAAATATCTAATTCAAATCCTTTTTTAACTATAAATTACAATTTAACTTTTCAAAGGCTTTATAATAATAATAAAATCTTTTGTTTTCTAGCCATTTAATGACATTAAAAAAATACCTTTGAATTCATTCAAAGTATGTTAAAATATCAAAAATAAACCTTAAATTATCTTTTTGCTGCAAGCATAAATAACAACTAAAGAAGATTTTTTTTTTGTTATTTTCAAATCCATAAAAAGTAAAATGGAATGCCAACGATTAAATATAAGAAGCTCAGCGGGAAATAAAAGAAAATCCTTCATAATTCACAAACAATTATAACAATATCATTATTCATGTTGTTATGGTCCCTTTTATAAACTTATCTCTAAATTGCAAGGTTGCATTTCAAATAAATGGAGTTATTTTTAACCTCTTTTTTTCTTTGCTATTGTGTTGTTTCAAAACTATCCATTCCAACTACATACCAAACAAACATCCAGGCAGGATAACTGAATGAATGATAATACTTTTTGTAAAAAAATATAAAAAACAATCCTTATAAAAAGAAATATGAATGATGGGCTACAAGGAATATAAAAATTGAAATTAAAATAATTCAAATTTTTTTTAAAACATATTTCATTCTTGGTTTACAATTCGTATTTGTTTTATTTTTTGCTTTACACCATTTATGGAATCAATGGTTATTTACAAAATTTGAATTTTACCCAATCAATGGCATCATTTAAATCATCAGAATTTTTCGGCTGAGCTTACCGAAATTTGAGCATAACATAAGACTTTTTTGCAATGATGTGAGACCATTAGCATTACCCGAAATAAGGATATTTTGGAACTTTATTAGGATATTTTTAAAAAATAAAAATTTTTTGGTTATAAATGGTAATATCTGAAATATATATGGAAATTTCTGAAATATAATTTGAGATTTTCGAAATATAATTGGAAATTTTTTAAATGTAATTAGATCTCTTAGGAGATATTTTCTCCAAATGCTTGCAGGGAGTCAACTGAAATTGTATTCAGAAATAGTAAATTTTATTTCAGATTTTGTAATTTGTATTTCAGAAGTAGTAAAATGTTCTTCATCTTTATTCTGATTAAATACATTTGAAAAGACACATGAATTCACTGCATCTTTATAGCGATTTTTTCAGCGCTCTAAAGAGATGTGAATTCAGAGCATCTCAAGAGCGTTTTTTCGGTGTATCCAACTAGCGCTCTAAAGTGTGACATCGCCTTAGAGAATCATGCACGAATTCATGCGCTCCTTCACTCGAGTTTCCTTTCCAAAAGCTGCTGCCGGTTCGGCAAAATTTCTGTTGAATGCACTTGCCCGCATTCAACAAAAAAAACAAGAGTTGCCAAATTTATAATTTTAAGTAGTGATACCGTTTTTTTACAAGTAGTTATATTTAAATATAAAAAACTCGAAAAAACACACCTTAGATATATTTTATTTTGTGTAAAAAAAAAAATAGTTTACTAAATTTTTTTTAAAGTAGATTTTTTTTTTGATTGTAAATTTTTTTTCGAGTGATTTTTTTTTTGTTTGTGTAAAAACATTTTTTATTGACAAAAATACGATGTAAAGTATTTTTGTGACTTTCAAATGTTTTTAACACATGCTTAATGGGTTTTCAACACGTGAATTTAATGTAAAACTAATGTGAAATTCACGGTTTTGCTAATAACTTTTGAACCACTGGACAGATTCAGCTGAAGTTCAATACGAATTAGACCAGGAAAACGACAAATATAAATGTCAAGCGTCGGTATCCTCAGATTTTCCTTTCGAAAGTTACCGTGGCTTTTATCTTGTAAATTCACGAAAAACCCTTTCCGAAATTCAGTCTTTTGCTCATAACTTTTGAACCACTTGACATGGATTGCAATGTCAACCTGACCAGGTAAATACCCAACATATACGCCAAACTTTCGGAGCTTTCGTAAAGTCGTTCAAAAGTTAGCTTGTTTTTAACAGGCAGACAGACGGACGGACATAGCTAGATCGGCATAAAGTCGGCCCTCTATCACAAGAGTGGAGGGTATAAAAAAATAATGTTGGTAAAATACACTACAGATGTAAACTTTAAGCCCTCGGTGCGACCTGAAGAAGACCTCCAAAAATTGTTTAACTATTTTTCCCATAACCAGCTCTTTAATAAGCATCGTAAATTTTTTTGGAATATTTTTCCTATAAAGTAAAAAGCTATCAGACTCATAGATTCCTTTTGTATAGAAAAAGTTTTAGTTTCTGAGAATTTTTTTCAATAGAAAAAGTCTTAGACTCTGAGTCACCGATTCTCATGCCTTTTTGTATTATAGAAAAAGTCTAAGATTCTAGCAACTTTTCTTCAAGAAAAAGTTATAGGTTTGAGATATTTTTCCTATAGAGAAAGTTCTTATTCTGAGAACTGTTTCCTATAGAAAAAGTCTCAGACTCTAAGAACTTATTCCTATTCAAAAAGTCTAAGATTCGAAGATCTTTTCCTATTGAAAAATTGCAGATTCTGATACTTTCATCCAATCAAATAAGTTTCAACTTCTGAGACTTTTTTCAACAGAAAAAGTCTCGGATTTTGAAACCATATCCTTTCCAAAAATTCTCAGATTCTGAGACTTTTTTTCTATAAAATAAGTCGGAAATTCAGACCTTTTTCCTGTAAACAGGTCTCTAATTATTTTTTTCTACAGCAAAAGCTTCCGATTTGGGACATTTTCCCCATTTTTCCTATAGAAAAAGTCGAAGATTCTGAGACATTTTTCTATAGACAATATCTTAAATTCTCTGACATGTTTCCTACAGAAAAGGTCTCAGATTCTGAAACATTTTTTCTAAAGAAAAGCATTCTTAGATTCCGAGACATTTTTCCTATAGAAAAAGTCTAAGATTCTGAGACATTTTTTTATAGAAAAATTCTTAGATTCTGAGATATTTTTGCTACAGAAAAAGTCTCAGATTCTGAGACATTTTTCCTATAGAAAAAGACTCAAATTCTTACACATTTTTCCTATAGAAAAAGTCCCAGATTCTGAGAAATTTTTCCAATACAAAAAGTCTCAGATTGTAAGACATTTTTTCTAAAGAAAAATTCTCAGATTCTAAGATATTTTTCCTATGGAAAAAGAATCAGATTCTGAGACATTATTCCTATAGAAAAAGTCTCAGATTCTGAAGCATTTTTTCTATAGAAAAAGTATCAGATTCTGAAACATTTTTTTTCTATTGAAAAATGTTCAGATTTTTTCAATAGAAAAAGACTCAGATTATGAGATATTTTTCTAAAGAAAAATTTTGATACATTTTTCCTATAGATAAAAGTCTCAGATTCTGATTTATGAAAAAAGTCTCAGAATCTGATAAATTGTTCCTATGGGAATAGTCTAATGCATTTTTTTATACCAAAATTGCCAAGTTCACAACAATTTTTCCGAAAAAAAATTCTCTTTATATAAAACATGATTCAGTCCAAAAAAAAGAGCTAGACTCCTGAAAATTGGTAATAATATGTCTAATGCTCATAGGCCTTATAAGTTCGGAAATGGGCAAAATCGGGCTAGGGGAAAAAAAGTTCCCCCTTAACAAATTAAAAAAAAAACTCTTAAAAAACGCAATTTTTACATGTTTTTTTTGCCATTTTTGTTAAAGAAATAAAACCTTTTTGTGTCAGAAGGAGTTTAAACTTCTGAACTAAGACCAAGAGTGCTGCAAAATTTAGTTTTTTTTCTGCCCTCCCACTTTTGTCGTGTTTTGGCGTAATTTTCGACTTATTTCGACTTACTTTAACTTTTAAAGATGGTCGAAACATCGGTTAATGAATAAAAAATAATATCAGTATTATTTTAAATAAATTTTAGTAAATTTAATGATAAGAATAAAATATTTGAGCTCGAGGCCTGGATTTTTTAATTAAAATTCTTCACTTTTTAAAATCCACTATACTCCCTAAGGCTGCCATGAGTGGCGAAATATTGGAAATAATTAAAGAAGAATTTTAATTTAAAAATCCAGTGCTCCAGCTCAAATATTTTATTTTTATAATTATTTAGATCCTGAATATTCATTTATTTATTATTCAAAGTTAGAAAAATATCAAAACTATTTTCAATATTATTCATATTTAAGCATACCTAACTTCAAAATGGTGTAAGTATTTTTTTCAAAACAATGGTAACTGAATATCATTTCATATCTCACTATTTAAATAAAGTGGAATATTTATTTTTTATTTTATTGTTCTTGTCTTGCTTTGCTTCATTTTGCGTTAAAGTACTTTTAACCAGCCCAGCGCATCCTAAAGGAGTACATACTTACTTGTATTTTTTTATGGCGTTTTGTTACAAAAAAAAAAAAAAAAATTTACTTTCTTCAGTTTTCTGCTTAGTTAAGCCGCTTAACAGCAAAAGGGCGGACAAGTAGTCTCAAATACGTGTCTACAGTTTGTTCTTTGACTATGGAACATTATAACGTTTAGCAAAAAAAACAACAACTTTGGCATCTCCTGTCATGTTCAAGATAATAAGAGGAATAGAAAATAAAGGAACTTTCTAAAGAGGCCTTAAAAATTGATACACTAATACTCTTCTCTTACTTGATTTTTCAGTTTCTTTTCAGTACTTGACAATAGTCTACACAAAAAAATCAAGTTAAAAAAGATTTTGATTTAATTTTTTTTTGCATTTATTTTTTCAACAGCAATTCTGGCAAATATTTATGCATGCCTCTTTGTGTATTCATAAACAATATTTAAATAACTGAAATGTTTAAACGAAGGGTTAAAATTTATACAAAACACTTTATTTTGAATCATTAACAAACAGACAAATTAGCCAATTCAATGGGGTAAATGGGGTTAAAAGAGTTAATAAAAGCATAATAAAAGCAAAACAATTTATGGCAGAGGCAATTTGTGAATAGTGTGTATGACATGAACTTTTTAGAAGCCAATGCGACCAAATCCCTTATACAAAAATATTTCGAGTAAATCATTGTTAAAGTTTTAAAGTTTTTGCCAAAATCCTTGTAAAACTCTTAATGAAAATCTGATAAAAAATTAACTTAACACACCTTCTACATATCATTAAAAATTTCGAATTGATTTCTTGATTTCTTCAAGATTGCTAGTTGTAACAAATAAGGTACAGCGTTTTTCATATATTTCCGACTAAAATTAAAAAAATCTTTATTTATTTATTTTTTTAGGTTATATTTTAAGTTTAAAAATATTCATAAGAACATTTTCTAAAGATAAGATTTTTAGTTGGATTGGTTATCTTGGACTCGGAATACACTAAAAATTTTTTTTGTTTAATTTTATATTTTTATGTTATTTTAATTCGTTTTAAGATTTTGAAAACAAACAAAAAAATCTTGAACAAAATTAAGTGGGTTTAGTCGCTTTGGCCACGGAAATAATTGAGCAAATTTTCAGTATTATTATACTTTTGTCTCATTTTTGTTGGCTCAGATTCTGAGAATTTTCTTTAAGAAAAATATCTTAGATTTTGAGAATATATCTATAGAAAAAATATTTCAGATCCTGGACTTTTTCTGCAGGAAAAATGTCTTAGAATCTCAGTAATTTTTCTTAAAGAAAATGTCTCAGATTCTAAGATATTTTTCTATTATAAAAAGTCTCAGATTCTGAAACATTTTTATGATAGACATTTTTTCTGAGACATTTTTCTTATAGAAAAAGTCTCAGATTCTTAGAATGGTTTTTCTCAGATTCTCTGACATTTTTCTTTTAAAAAATCTGGGACATTTTTCTTATAGAAAAAGACTCAGATTCTGAGACATTTTTCTTATAGAAAAAGTCTAAGATTCTGAGACGAATTCATATAGAAAAAGTCTCAGATTCTGAGACATTTTTCTCATAGAAAAAGTCTCAGATTCTGATACGTTATTCTTATAGAAAAAATTTCAAAATCTGAGACATTTTTCTTATAGAAATAGTCTCAGATTCTGAGACATTTTTCTTATAGAAAAAGTCTCAGATTCTGAGACATTTTTCTTATAGAAATAGTCTCAGATTCTGAGACAATTTTCTTATAGAAAAAGTCTAAGATTCTAAAATGCTCAGACTCTGAAACACCTTCTTATAGGAAAAGTCTCAGATCCTGAGACATTTTTCTTGTAAAAAGTTTCAGATTCTGAGACATTTTTTTTGTAGAAAAGGTCTCAGATTCTTAGACATTTTTCTTATAGGTAAAGTCTCAGATTCTAAACATTTTTCTTAAAAAAAAATCTCAGATTCTGAGACATTTTCTTATAGAAAAATTATCAGATTCTAAGACATTATCTTATAGAAAATTCTCAGATTCTAAGACATTTCCCTTATAGAAAAAGTATCAGATTCTGAGACGTTTTTCTTATAGAAAAAGTCTCAGATGCTGAGACATTTTTCTTATAGAAAAAGTCTCAGATTCTGAAACATTTTTTTTACAGAAAAAATCTCAGATTCTGAGACATTTTTCTTACAGAAAAAGTTTCAGATTTTGAGACATTTTTCTTATAGAAAAAGTCTTAGATTCTGAAACATTTTTCTTATAGAAAAAGTCTTAGATTCTGAGACATTTTTCTTATAGAAAAGTCAGATTCTGAGACATTTTTCTTATAAAAAAATCACAGAATATGAGACTTTTTCTATAAGATAAATGTCTTAGAATATGAGACTTTTTCTATAAGAAAAATGTCTCAGAGTCTGAGACTTTTTCTATAAGAAAAATGTCTTAGAATCTGAGACTTTTTCTATAAGAAAAATGTCTCAGAATCTGAGAATATTTCGTAAGAATAATGTCCCAGAATCTGAGACCTTTTCTGTAAGAAAAATTTCTCAGTATCTGAGACTTTTTCTATAAGAAAAATGTCTCAATCAGTGATTTTTTTATAAGAAAAATGTTTGAGAATCTGAGACTTTTTCTATAAGAAAAATGCCTCACAATATGAAACTTATAGAAAAAGTCTTAGATTATGAGACATTTTTCTTATAGAAAAAGTCTTACACATTTTTCTTATAGAAAAAGTCTCAGATTCTAAGACATTTTTCTTATAGAAAAAGTCTCAGATTCCAAGACATTTTTCTTATAGAAAATGTCTCAGGTTCTGATATATTTTTCTTATAGAAAAAGTCTCAAATTCTTAAACATTTTTCTTATAGAAAATACTAAGATTCTGAGATATTTTTCTTGTAGAAAAAGTCTCAGATTCAGAGACATTTTGCTTATAGAAAAAGTCTCAGATTCTAAACATTTTTCTTACAAAAAAAGTCTCAGATTCTAAACATTTTTCTTACAAAAAAAGTCTCAGATTCTGAGACATTTTTCTTACAGAAAAAGTCTCAGATTCCGAAACATGCCAATATAGTACTATAACCTTTGTTGTTACCGAATTTAGAAAACGTTATAGTGGAACTATATTAAACATGTAATTTAAAAATTTTGTTTAAATAAAATTTGTCATCGAAAAATCTTTGTCCCAAATGCTTGAGGCGGCTCCTCATTAGACCCTGACATTCGCATAGCAAGTGCTTTACTGACTCCTCTTCCTCCACTTCCCCACAGCTTCTACAACGCACGGCCATTTGGCCAATCATACAGTGTCCTGTAAGTTTTTTTTTTTTTTTCCACTACAGAAAAACCACAGTGGTTTCAACGGGATATCATTTGCAAAGTATTCGCTCTTAGGGTACTATTATATAACAAAAATAAAATTTAAGTTTTTTCAAAAAATGGGCCTTGTAGGCGTGGTCAAATATTGAAAATATCAAATTTTTTTGCCTGAGTATCTTTACTTCAATATTTATGAAACACAGTAAAGTCTTAAAGACAAAAGTTTTTTATAGATTTTTGTATGGGCTATCGATTAAAAAAATAAAAATTGGAAAATTTTCAGAAGAAGTTCTGAATTTTCAAATTTAAACTTAAACTTTATTTATCAAAAAACATGCCACAATTTTATTTTTTTTTAATTTAAAAAAAAAAAAAGTTAAAATTCTTTCCTATCTGTTCAAAAATTTTTAGAGATGCGTTTTGCCTTGTTTTCGAGAAATCAAATGTTAAAGATTGCAATACGCTAATTTTATACAATAATGGTGCACTCAAAGAATTATGTAGGTAATTTACAGTGAATATTCACTTAAAACAAATGAAATTTTATTTAAAAACCATTCCACTGTTTTTTCATTTAAAATAAAAACACATTACAGTCAATTTTAAATGCTAATTTAATGACTAACCAAAACATTAAAAAACTAGTGAATATTCAGTTATTTTGTATTGAAAAACAGTTAAACTATAGAAGAAATATTTTACTACAGAATTTAAATGTAACAGAAAATTCGGTTTTAATACAGTAAATTATTTGTTTTAAACTACAGAAACAGTAAACAAATTAAATCCTTTATAAAATAAGTGATTTTTCTTTTAAAATGACTTTACTGATTACTTTTTAAAATAACCTACAATCAGTTTTTTTTTTTTTTTTTCGCAACCACATATTTATTTATGTAGCTGCTTATTTTATTTGAACAAAATTTATTTTACAATATTCAATTTGGCCTCAGCGCCACGAAGGCATAATTGAGGCAAGTTGGCAAATTAGTTAATTAACTGTACAAATAAAATAAAAGTTTTTTTTTAAAAAAAAAAAGAAAAAGTAGTTTATAATAAATATAACAATTTTATAAAAACTTAAAACATTATATCAAAAGCGTTTCAATTGTATTAAATAAGTGTTCTTTACATGAGGATTTAAAAATGGACATAATTTTCTTAGTGTGTATAAAACGTGTGCGTATGAGCAATATCAATACTTACAAAATATTTTAAGAAGCGACAGGAGCGTGAGTGAGATTTTATCTACGATCACGCACGCTAATGAAAGAAAAAAAAAAATATATACACACACGATATTTTATTTTACTCACGCTCACGTGATCATTGCGACCGTGACTTATTTTTTCCTACTCACGTGTGCGCGAATGAGCGTGAGCAAAATAAAATATCGTGCGTGACTAAATTTTTTTTTTCATTAGCGTGCGTGATAGGGTTTCTATTCGGGAAAAATTTCCCGGGATTTCCCGGGAAATATTTTTCTTAAAATCCCGGGATTTTTTCTTCGGGAAATTTCGGGAATTCGTCGCTAATTTTTTTAACAAAAATATATTTAATTTACACATTTTTAACACAATTCTAAATAATTTATTGAAAATAACATTAAAACTTTAAAAAAAGTTAAAATTGTTGAAGAAAAACTAGTAAGCATATGCTTGCATATTATGTAGGCCTTATAATTATTTTTCTTTAATCGATTGCGTGACAAAATACGGAATGAAACTAAATTTCACTTTGAAGGTTGGTTACAAATTGGCAAGAGTTTTCTTAGTATAAAATTCCCATGATTTCTGCTTTTCCAAATTTAGTATTTCATATTCAGATCAACAATCTTTATAGTGCTTAAACAAAAGAAATTATTACTTTAGAGAATATATCGCTCATTTACTTGTATAGTGTCATAACTCAAAATATGTCGTTTTTGGGTACACAATACAGAATTATTTGTTACATCCTGCTTTATATTGTGTCAAAAATTCGTATTAATATCTTTTAAACTCACCATTTGAGAAGAGAACACCCCATTATGACATTTTCTATGTACGGGCCTTTTTCAATGTAAACCAAGTTTCAATTGTAAACTTTAAACAGGTTTTCTGTAAAATAAAACATTTTGCGTTATGACACTATACAAGTAAATGAGCGATATAACAAATCTGCTTTTAAGCTCAAAATTTCATATATGAAGTAAAAGTCTGATATCCACAGTATGTTGGTGTTCTCATTTTGGCACGGATGGCTTTAACCGATTTATTTTAATAATTCGAAAATTTACGGTTGACGTAGTCTAAATAAGAAACATTTTCCAAAAAAGTTGTTACAAACACATTAGTTGTAAAATTTCAAAATCGGATTAATTATGCACATTTTGTGAAAAATTGTGAAAAAATTTGTAAGGAGTAGAAATACGTCAACGCAAATACTACAACTGTGATAATTCCAATATTTCTACAAAAAATAGATTTTATGAACTTTTTACTACATTTTAGAGGTTAATTAAACAATTTTACAAAAAAGGACATCTTAAATGGTTTTAAATTGGAAAATACGACTATAATTTGTAACATATTTAATTTTTACATGATAAAGTTCAATATTTGTTTTAATTAAAAAATTCCCGGGAATTCCCGGGAATTGGATTTTTTTAAAACGATTTCCCGGGAATTGAAAAAGTCCGGGAATTTAGAAACCCTAGTGCGTGATCATAAATAATCAAGAAAATCTTTAACGTTAACAAATTCAAATTGCATTCCAGAAATTTCAAAACATTGTGTATAAATTTCCAAATAAATCAAAGAAATTTTCATATGCAATTTAAATTTTTTTTTTTTGTATTTTTTCAATTGCATTTCAGAATGTATTTCAAATTGTTTGAATTACATTTTCAAATAAAGTTTAGAAATTTGAGAAAAAAGTGGAAATTTCTTTAATAATTTCTGAATATTTAGAAAAACAGTTTATAAATACATCAACACTTTCCCAACAATTTTTCAGAAAATACAAACAAAATTAAAAAAATTTACAAATACATTTCAGAAATCATCATTTATATCTAAAAATTTTTTTAATTTTTATTCACAAAATACTAAATATGTTTTATAAACTTCTTTATATGTTCCAAAAATTTCATTTTCTCTAATTTATATTTAAGAAATTTTAAAATAAATTTCAAAAATTTTTATTAAAGTTTTAAAAATTTTCAATTACTTATTAGAATTCTAAAAAAAAAAATTAAATTAAAAAAAAAAAACTTCCTATAACTCATTTAGACAAACTTTAAAATATAAATGGTTAGACGTTTCTGAAATTTAATATAATTTTTGAAGTAAAAATTAATGTTTCTTCTCTTTTTACATTGATATTTAATGAAAAAAGTTTAAAAAAATTAAAAAAAAGCTAAAAAAAAAAACAAAACATTTCAAAAAATGCTAAAAAAATCCGCTTAAAGCTAAATGCAAAATTTTCCCGCGAAAAATTTAAAAAAGCTAAATCTAGCGGGAAAAAAGCTAAATTGGCAACGCTGCTTAAGACCCACCCCAGGGTTGCAAAATAAGAACATCAAAATTGTACCAATGAGCTCATAAAATTGTACTTTTTTGAATCCAATTGTACTAAATCCGAATTTTTTATGCAAATTTAAAAAAAAAAAAGGAAAAATATTATACTTATATATATACATTTCGAGAATACTTCCTTGAAATTTCAACTCATTTCTACAATAATTGTGGCATAGGCGATCGAAAAAGATCGGCCGAATTCCATACAAATGTATGAAAATCTCCACCCATTTGGACTTTAATACCAATCTGTGGGAGTTTTTTTTTTAAACATGAAATTGTTTTTTGCCAATTATCGCGAAAAACGCGATTTCAATAAATTTTTTGATTAAAACTCCTCCGATGAAGAAAATTGTTAATTCAACTAATCACTAAATGAATAAGTGATTAATTAAATATTTTTTAATCAAACATTTTTTAATTTTTATCATAAATTTTATAATTTTATTATTTGTAGTCAATCAAAATAATGATCGATTTAACGAATGAATTAACTGTAAGCTAATAACAAAATTTTAGTTCAGCAGTAAAAGAAAATAACAAAAATGTTGATCAAAACAACGATGATTCATTTAAATTTTGTTGATCAATTGTTTTGAATAAAAATTTTTAGCCAATAATTTTTTGTGTGTATGATACTTTCTCGATATTCAACAAAAAATGTAGTAATGGTGAACTTCTACTCGAAACAGATCGTCTCATTTCCATACAAATGTATGAAAATCTGAAATCAGCCTTCTTTTGAACTTTTAAAAAAACATGAAATAATTTTTAACCAACACAGAAAAAAATAAAAATTAATTTCAATTACGAAATTCGTTGATTCAATTAAAAAATTAATTGATTTCGGACGTATCACGAAAATGCGCATATTAATTACTCATTTTGTTTGAAAATAGTTTTAAAACTTAATTAAATTGTTAATTGAATCAATTAAAGTTTTAATTGAAAATAAAATGGAAAACCAATTAAAATTGTAATTAAATAAACTTAAAAAAAATTAATATAAAATTGAAATCAATAATATAGATTTATTGATTCACATAAAATTTTTTATTGAAAAAAGACCAAAACTCAATTAAATTTTAAAAGTTGAACTTCAAAAAATGCCCTAAAATAAATAAACATAGAATGTTTTTGTTTTATATTATTAACAAATTTATTTTCTTTATTAAATATAAACACTTGGTATAGTTTTGCATAGAAACATCATGGAAGTATTTTAAAATATCAATAACTATTTAAAATTACATTTTTATTATTAAATCTTGTTATTGCATGCATTTTTGTCGCCTTAGTAAAGTTGAAACAAAAAAAAAATGTATTATATTTCATTGTGCAAAACACAAGGCAAATGCATCTACATTATTTTTTTTGTTTCAACTGTACACATTTTGTTAGCAAAACACTTTATCCGCAACGACCGCTCGCCTTAAAGAAAACAATAAAACTAAATTTTTTTGTTGCTTTTATGTATTCATTGGCTGCTACCACCAAAATATACAAAACAATAGTTCAAAAGTTTTTTTTTTTGTTTTTTGCATTTTATTTCTTCATTGGCTACTAACACTAATGCATACAAAACCGATTTCGGTTGTTTATTTTATTTTTATTTTCAGTAAAGTTAAGAATTCAATTAACCACATTAATTGAATCAATTAAAATGTTTAATTGAAGTTAAATTTAATATCAAATCCATTTTTAATTAAAAAAAAATCACGATATTATTTTCTGTGAAGTATACATGATAAATATACTTCCTCGAAATTTTAACTCATTACTACAAAAAATTAGCCACTTTTAAAGTTTAATGTCTGGTTGTGAAAAATTTTTCAGGAAGATTGCTTCTTGAAAATTATAAACTGGGAAAATTCCATGGAAAAACCCTCAGTTGAGAAAGTTCTTAAATTGTACCAAATGAGTCATTGGTGTACCATTGTACTTTTGGGCTTTGAATTGTACCAAAAAAAGTACAATTGTACCAACTTTTGCAACCCTGCCCACCCTCATAAAATTATATTTACGTGCAGGTAACACTACGCGTATGATTTATTTTATTTTATATGAATCAATATAATATTAATTATACGCAACGTTTACCTCCCAAAAGTATGCAGTATTTTTTATCGCAGCTACCGCTAGGCGTATGATTTATTTTAAACGAATCAATAATAAAATTGATTATACGCCATGTGTCTATCCTAAAAGTATGCAGTTAAGTTTATTTGCTGGTACCACTATGCGTATGAATATATTTTATTTAATAGATATTAAAGATAATATTACTTATACGCAATGATGGTTCTACATCATTAACGGATGAATGTAGTACAAAAATCACTATCAATTGTAATTCTTAGGTTCTACTATCTTATAGTTCAAATATTCTATTCGTAACTTAATTCGTAAAAGATCACTTGTTATTAAAAAATATCAATTGTTTTTCAAAAATGATCAAGTTTTATTTGCAAAAAAAAAATCAATTGGTCACCAAACTAAACAATCCGAGTTTGGGGTTTAACTAACTTTTTGGTAGTAGAATCGAACCTATATAGTCAAGTTCTTGTGTTTTTCAAAAAGTATTAATTTGTTGCATAGTCAAGTGACACAACTTTTGAAACTGATGTATTTGAGCGGAATGAAAGGAAAAGACCTAAGCTTTCTTTTGATCCAAAAAAAGGGTCCATTGTGTGAGGTTGCCCTCACAAGGGTTTTAGGTTTTAGTAGTATTAGCTGTTAAGATTGGTTTTTTTAGTGTACTATTGTGGAAGTCGAGGTATGCCTACATTTAGCTACACCGGTTTGATAATTCTTTCAAATTCAAAATTTTGTTGTAATCAAATTTGCTTTGGTTTAAATTATTTGTCAACGATTTTCATTTGAAATTATTATTTGAATTGTGTCGAAATTTGTGTCAAAGGTTTTTGGCGGAAGATGAAAATTATTTAGTTTTGATATTCAAAGAAAAATTGGAAAGATAAAATGTTAAGACGCTGTTTTGTTTTTGAATGGGCCAAAAAGGTAATTAGATTAAAAGGGATTTAGTGCACGTTTTCCTTTATTATAAATGTGTGGTTTAATTTAGGCCCGTTTGGATATGTTATTAAATTCAATGAACGTTGAAATGGATTGCTGAAAAGGATAAATAGTTCGATTTAGATGGAACATCGTTAAGGAGCTTTAATATGATACAGGATTTTTCTGTAATGCTCACCGCTGGAATCTTCTACACAGCATTGACGTTCATACAATTCATCTGACGAACTAGGAGATAAACACAATTATTCATCCATTATTTAAAGCATCGAAAACTTTGAAGCAACAACTGCAATTCTTCAGATGCAACCTTACGATAGCGTATTTCGAACACCAAAGGTGGAAGTTCTTTCGCGACCCACCCTTTTTCATTTGATGTCCAAATTAGGGTGGCCAGATGGAATTAATAGTGAAGGTATGAGTTCTTCGTATATCTAGTGTGAAATATCACCTTTTTATTTTCGGGTTTAATATTGATTTACAGACTAAATTTCTAAATTTTTTTATTTTATAATAGTATTCGTTATAATTTTTGAATGGTCATCTTAACTCCTAGTACAAATTCGTATTTCCACCACATTCATACTCCTATCAGTCTCCTCTCACTTAATACTCATACTACTCATATACCCGGTCATATTCAGTCTATCAAACTTCCAACACTATCGAACTCCAACCTTAAACTCATACACACATCCAACAAAAGTTAATATTTCACGTTCAACGATAGCTCTTCAGTCCTCTGGCGCCTGTGGATAAAGAAGGATGCACGCAAACGTAAGTTGGTTTAAAATATCTATTTTGTTGGTTTATAAAACAGTTACTATTAAATTCACTATACTTGGACAAAACGGGGAAATACATTATTGTATACACGGTATTCTTGGTCGTGTTGTAACTGGGATAGAGGGTTACCATTTATTCTAAATTTTATAAAAGCGCGGAATTTAAAATTAAAAGTAATTTGGTATTTATATTTTGATTTGTTTATATTTGGACCGGTTTTTTTTTATATGTTTATTATTTTAGTTTAAGGGGTGTTTTAGATTCTTAATAAAATTTGTATCTGTGTTTGATTATAATTTAACCCAGAATTGTAGTTTATCTACGGGAATTTGAAGTCAGGACAGTATTTTTGTTTTGGGCTGACTACATTCGTACCCTACAGTCAGCACGGTTGGGCGGGTAGAGAATAGGGTAGACCTGACATCTTCGTCTACTTATGCCATCATCGTCCCCTTCCTACGTCTATCACAACAGTCGATATCTATCTGTTCGTATTTTGCTTTACTACCTTAATAATATTTTTGTAACGGCTTCGTGTCATTCCAAAGGGGTAAGAACACGCCCAAGGCTGAGCACGGTCGGTATTTATAGGTAGCGCCGCTCCGGAGGAATGGACCGTCGCGAAGAGTTGTTACAATTGTGACAAAAAAGTCAAACAAGTTTTGGATTTAAAAAAAAATAAAAATTTTTAATTTTCTTTTCGGAAAAAACGAGTTAAGGCCATTAAAAATATTTTTTTAAAGATTTTTTTACTTCTTTCTTAATCTCAAAGCACATGTAATTAAAACAGAAATATAAAATCTTATAGTTTTTTGTCAATAAAGATTTTTTAATTGTGTATGATAAAGCACAAGTCTGACATATTTGCTTCGGATTTTTTTTTCGCAACCAAATTAATTTTGTTTTTCTAGTTGCGTTAACTAAAATTAAATAATATCAGGTCTTGCAAACATAAACTTAGTGTTGAGTTTGTTAATTTTAAACGATAAAATAAAAAAAAAAAAAAAATCTTTGACATGGTCAGTTTAGCTTCCGAATAGCTTATATGTATGAACTGTGCCGTTTAATAAATTCAAAAATTCCCCCTTTATATCTATTTAAAAACTTTTCACGACCTCATACTGTTAATACAAAATAAATGACTGCTTATTAGCATAAACTGATTTTCATAAAGTTGTGTTCCTTTTCCGTGAAAACGCTAACCACATACAATGACATTTTAATTGTTTTAGTTTACGTCCAAATAGTACATAAAGATTTTTGTCTTTTCAGCAATAGAAGGTGTCGTTTAATAATGTCATGTTTTTAAATACGCTTTTCATTCCCATACTGTCGTAAGAAATAATTTTTGCGCAATAAACCTTTAATTATAATGACTCACTTTTTTAGACACTATAATAACGGTAACAATCTAATCCACAACAACCACCTGTACCTTCTTAAACAACAATCAACTAAATAGTACTAGATTTTAACATTTTTATGTACAACTATGCGAGTAAAGGACACTTTTTGGGTTTTATATTAAGGTGTGGTGAAAACTTGTTTTTAGTTTGTTTATATAAAAAGCAAGTAACGATGCTCTATAAGGTTAGTTATAGACCGGCTGGTCCCTAGTAATACCACATGTTTCTTCAGCGACGGGGATAAAACGCGTTAGTATTTGTTGCAATCAAATTTACGAACATATGGTCCTTAATTGTGATTTATTCCAGACTCTCGAGTTCTGCTTTGCCTAAAATTCGCTCGCAATGCCTGCACAGGATGTGTTTATCCGTATTCGGTTTCATCCGTATTCGGTTCATCATATCTTCCGCCATTGACATCATAGATGAACCCATTTGATTTTGCGTGAAATTAATTAGACAGTGTCCTGTGACCACTTCCGTAAGTAAACGACATTCCGTTCTATCAAGAGAAAGTAGGTAGCGAGTTCTTCTGAAGTCGTAACGCGGCCATTTTATTCTGGTAATTTTGCTTGTTTTAACGGTGCCCGGACGTAGCCCACGGACTTTACAGCCGGAAATAAACAATATAATTTTCCAGAGCGACCCCTGTATCTCATTTAATATTAGTTCAATCTGAATACTATCAAGCTTAAATTGAAGCTTAGAAAATTTCTTATATAGCATTTAAAAAAAAATAAAAAATAGTTGAAAGATAATAAAAACGTTTAGTATTGTTAACTTTGTCGTCACTCAAAAACATTTTTACACTTAAAAAAAAATTTCACTCAAAAAAAAATTTACACTCAAAAAAACAATTATTTTTTTTACAAAAACTGCCAAGAAAAAAATTTTTTTCTCAAAATAAAAAGAATATTTCTAACGAAAATTTAATTTTTTTTTAGATAGAAAATTTACTGGCACTTAAAACAGTAATTAATGGCGTTTTCTTTTCTGGCAAAAAATGTCACATTTTACCGTCCCTTTAAAAAATATTGCACTTTTTTTGTTCTTTTCTAAAAAACTGGCAACACTTTAAAAATTTATTATGTTTTTTTCTAAAAATGTTGCATTTTTAAAGTTTGAAAATGTCACACTTTTCCCACTTTCATAAATTGACGGGGTAGTAAAATTGCCTTATAAAAACAGCTGATTGCCAATATTTTGGTTGAAAGAAAAATTTTCTCAATTTTTTGTTTTTTTGTAATCACAAAACTGGCAGCACATTAAAAGGGTTGTGGCTACATTTTACAAATGATACTATTTAAGGGTGCAACATTTTGTTTCAGAAAAGAAAACGCCATAAACCTTGCTATTTTTACACTTAAAAAATGCCTGCGTCTGCGTATTTTTTACTCTTGCCCAAAACATTAAATCATGATAATGTTTTGCGGAAGATTTGGGTGTACTTGCCAAAGCAAAGTTTTTTTAGAAAAATAATATTATATTACTTTGCTATTCCATGCAAAACGAATTGAAATATCAGTCGATGACCCCATCAAAAGAGCTGTACATTTCGTAAGTGAGTGCAAAAATAAGTGCAAAAAAGTGTTTTTACATTTTGGAGAGTATAAAAGACTCGGCACCAAAGAATATAACATTCTCACTTGTTTTATGTACATTTGATAAACAAATGGAAAATTTTTATGCGAAAAGCTTAGACTTGGTAAAAAAGTAGTTTTGGTTTTTTTTCACAAAAAACAAAATTATGTTTAAAAAAACTTAATGAACCCAAAATTTTTTGTGAAAAAAAATTTTGATGAAAAGAAAAATTTTTTGGTGTAAAAAAAATTAATGAAAAAAAAATATGAAAAAAATACAAAAAAAAAACAAGTAAGAAAATTATAGTCGGTCAAGACCGACCATATAATACCCTACACCAAGGTTTCCCGGAAAATGGGTCCCATGGATCGATTAGATCTATATGTTGTAAAACCTTTAATAAGTGAAGAAAACACTCACAAATCAAATTTGAGTGAAATAGGATTCTATTTGTTGACAATAAACCGCTTTAACTGAATATCGGGCGAAATTTTCACAAGGGGCCTGAGTCCAAAACTGGTCCGATGATTATCAGGTTTGATAAGGTTATTTAAGTACGCGTTTAACATACACAAACAAAATTTTAATTAAATATTTTCTATTTTCATGAAATTTGAGACATTTATGTGAAAATCGGGAAGGTGGTTTGTATGGGGGCTACAAGAAGAACTGGTCCGATTTCTTTGAAATTCGGAATGATGATATGTGAAGACAAAACATGTTTACCATCCAAATTTCAAAGCGATACCTTCTACAATACGGTTATTAGAGTCATTTGAGCCAAAACTAAAGAGGACCTTTGTATGGGGGCTAGGTCTAAATATGGACCGATTTTTTCCAATTTCAATAGGCTTCGTCCTTGGGCCAAGAGAGACTTAAGTTTAAAAAGAGAGACTTAAGCTTAAAAATTGCGACCTGTATCGTGTTTACACCGTTTACATGGACAGACAGACAGACAGACAGACAGACAGACAGACAGACAGACAGACAGACGGACGGACGGACGGACGGACATCGCTAAATCGACTCAAAAAGTGATTCTGAGTCGATCGGTATACTTAAAGGTGGGTCTAGGACCAATATTTCGGGTAGTTACAAACATCAGCACAAACTCATTATACCCTGTACCACAGTGTGGTGTAGGGTATAAATATGAAAAAAAAAATTTTGGTGAGAAAAAAGTTGATAATAAAAAATTTTAATAAAAAAATTTGATGAAAAAAATTGATGAAAAAAAATTTATCAAAATAAAAATTTGATGAAAAAAAAAAATTGATGAAAATAAAAATTGATGAAAAAAAAAAATTAATTAAAAATAAAAATTTATGAAAAAAAAAATTTATGAAAAAAAAAAATTTGATGAAAAAAAAAAAAATTGATGAAAAAAAAAATTATGAAAAGACGAAAAAATGTTGATGAAAAAAAAAATATTTGATGAAAAAAAAAAATTTATGAAAAAAAAATTAATGAAAAAAAAAATATGATGAAAAAAAAAATTTGATGAAAAATAAATTGAAAAAAAATTTAATAAAAAAAAATGATGAAAAAAAAGTTTGATGAAAAAAAAAATTTGATAAAAAAAAAAGTTTGATGAAAACAAAAAAAAAAAAAAATTGATGGAAAAAAAATTTGATGAAAAAAAAAAAAAATTGGTGAAAAAAAATTTGATGCAAAAAAAATGTTTTTTTGTTCAAAAATAATTATGTTTCTTTTTATTCACCAGCAGGTGAAAAATGGTTTTATTCACCACGAGGTGAACTATTATCCAAGTTACAATCCCACAAACATTTTTGGTTTTAAGAAAATGTAAATAGTAATTCTTGTTTTCTTTTTCGTTAATTGTTAGCTTATATAGTCAAACTGAGTTGGCGTCCTGCAACTTTTTTAAAATTAGACACCAGCCTAAAAACATTATCATGTTAAAATAATCTTAGATTTTGTGACATTTTTCCCAAGGAAAAATTCTTAGATTCCGAAACATTTTTCCTATAAAATTCCCAGATTTTGTATAATTTTTCCTATAGAAAAAGTCTAAGATTCTATTGCATTTTTTCTATAAAAAATTCTCAAATTTTCCCTGAAGAAAATTTTCTTATTTTTCCTATAGAAAATTTTAATTTTACTTTTTTCTATAAAAAAAGTAAAGATTTAAAAAAAAAATTCTAAAGAAAATTCTAGAAAAAATTCTCACTTATGATTTCATTTTTTTTTTTACCCAGAGGAATTGTCTAATTTTTAATATAGAAAGTTCTCAGATTTTTTCTATAAAAAAAAAATCTCAGATTTTTCCTATAGAAAAACTGTTAGATTTTTCATATAAAAATTGTGAAATTATAAGATTTTTCCTATAAAAAAGTTCTAAGAAAAATTCTCAACTTTTTGTTATAACTTCCCAAATTATTCATTTAGAAAAATTGAAAAATTTGTCGTCTAGAAAAATTCCCAAATATTTCCTAGAGAAAATTTTTTTTATTTTTTTATAAAGAAAAGTTTCAGTTTTTCGAACATTCAGAAACATTTAAGGATTCTTAGACATTTTTCATAAGAGAATTTCTATAAAAAAAATTTCTCATAGGGAAAAAATTCCCCGATTTTTCCTATAGAAAACTTTTAACGATTTTCCTATAGAAAAATTCTCAATTCTTTGTCTAAAAAAATTCTCGAATTTTTTATATAAAAAAAATTTAACAAACATTTGAGGATTCTTAGTCATTTTTCATAAGAGAATTTCTATAAAAAAAATTTATCATATAGAAAAATTCCCCGTTTTTTTTCCTTTTAACGATTTTCCTAAAGAAAAATTCTCAATTCTTTCTCTAAAAAAAATTCTCGAATATTTTCATATAGAAAAATTTTAACATTCGCAACATTTTTCCTCTAGAAAATTTTTAAGATTCTTTAAAACTTTTCAGAGAAAATTTTTTCAGATCCTTGGACATTTTTCATAGAAATTTTTTTCAGATTATTTCCTTTTCACTCTCCTTTTTCCCTCTTCTATTCTTTTCTTTTCTTTTTTTTTCTTTTCTTTTCTTTTCTTTTCTTTTCTTTTCTTTTCTTTTCTTTTCTTTTCTTTTCTTTTCTTTTCTTTTCTTTTCTTTTCTTTTCTTTTCTTTTCTTTTCTTTTCTTTTCTTTTCTTTTCTTTTCTTTTCTTTTCTTTTCTTTTCTTTTCTTTTCTTTTCTTTTCTTTTCTTTTCTTTTCTTTCGAATTCGGTTTGGGCGGTGGGAAATTTCCTTCCCCCCCCGTGGATCCGCGCCTGTATTAAGTAGTATTTCAAATAAGACAAAAAAAAATTATTTTCAATCCACTCTATATGCACATTATTACAAAATATATCTTACATGATAAATGGGGTGTTTCACAAAAAATTATATTTTTATTTGAAATAACTTTTTGAAAGAAAATGTCTTACTATTTTTTGGAAGAAAATATGAAATTTAGCCATAAAGTTTTTTTTTTAAGGAAAAACATATCAGAATCTTTGCATAGGTTGTATTTGAATTTGATCTTTAGGGTTGTAATTTCCAGTAATTCAAAGTTGTATTTTTCAGCCACTAATTGTAAGAAGCACTTTGATTTTCAATTACAGTAATTCCTATGCCAATGCTTTTGATTTCGAGCAGTCATCAAATCATAAAATTTAGCTTTGTTTATTTGGAAAATCTAAAATGTTGATTTCGTTGAAACTCCCTAATACTTACACGAGCACCATGTCCTTACAAAACATTTACTATTGTAGTCGTAGAGAAAATTTTAACATTTTAGTGCCAAACTTTTCACTTACAAAATGACATGCTCACTGACTGTGAGTGACTGCAGACAATATATTTCATATATATATTTTATACATTTTGTAAAAAATGTTATATTAACTTGTGATAGTGATGATATTGATTGGGTTTTTTTTTATTAATTTTTTGAAGTACTTTACCAACGACGTTAGACTTGTGCTTAATCGTTCAATTGGGTGAGCGCTCATTTTCGTTCATTTCAGATAAAAGACCTAGTTCGTTCATCTAGTTCAATCGCTCGTTTGTTGTTTTCGTTCAACAGTTCGTAAACGTAACATGTTGATCATGTCTGTTGGTCGTTCAAAAGTTCGTGATCGAATCATTTTAATCATTTCTGTTTTTTTTGGCTTTCATTCAAAAAATACAAAAAAATGTTGAATAAAAACATTAATTAAAAGAAATATATACAATTTTTGTAAAAAAAACATAAATTATGAGAAAGCGTGCCAAAAGAGGAGAGAAAACTAACGCCTAATGACAAAATTAACAAAAAAAAATTGAACGGCCGAACTAAAAGATCAAAATGAAGTAATGACCAATTGAATAGTTCATGCGAATAAAGACGAATAGACCATTTGTAGA